>VXAZ01006597.1:991466-1031895 GCA_013399875.1 Gymnorhina tibicen
ATTCCCAATCCAGTTTGCAAAAAAGACACCACTAAATTGGAAATTCAGCAGACAGCCATCAGGGCAGTCCCAGGGCTGGAGCACATGCCTGGCAGGAAGAGGCTGAGGAACCTGCACTTCTCCAAGGTTCTTGGTGAAGGTTTTGGGGAGGACCCAGCTGAATCTCCTCCTAGTGCCAAAAGAGATGGTTGAGAGCAGGGATCCAGGCTGGTCTTCACAGAGCGTGGTGGAAGGATGAGCCACAGCAGGAATAGGCTGAGATGAGAAGTTCAGAGGAGATGCAAGGAAGAACATTTTACCTTGAGGAAACTGAGAGTGGAGCAGGCTGTGGAGAGAGGGCGTGCAGGCTTGGTGGAGTTCAAGACCTGACTGTGCTTGATTAGAAGGTTCATTTAGAGACCTTCTCCTGTCCTCAGCCTTCCTAGAGCAGGATTTCACTTCAGCTGTTGCAGCACTCGTTTCTCCTGTCCTAGGAACGGAAATTCTGTGTTCTCTGCCTCAGCCTCACTGGAATGACCCCCAGCAGCACCTGGCTGTGCACAGAGCTTGGCAGTCGTGGCCCCTGCTCCTGCTGCACTGTCATTACTGCTTTTGCTGCAGCCTGGGAGTAGGAAGCTGCTTGCCTTCCACAGGAGGACCTGCCCGGCCCCACCGTTCAGAGCCCTTAGTTCTGAGAATCAATCAACTTTTGAACTTTAGAAACAGATTGCTGCTCAACAGGCGTATTTTCAGCAGAACTACCTGCCTGCTGTCACTGACATAAAAGCTGGGGCTTAGGTCTATTTAACTCCTGAAAATGAAGCTGGTTTAGGTCTCTCTTCACGGATTTAGGATTCTGTTTTTAAAATATTTGGCAAATTTAGACCTGAGCTCCCAAGTGAGCAGTGACAGAACTGCACAGTGTAAGTTTCACAGTGCTTTTTTTCTTCCTTAGGCATATCCTTTCTTTGCTTTTCTTAGTTGTTGACTCATTTTTTTATTTCACTGTGCAGTCTGTTTTCACCAGAATGGCAGTTATAAAAGCCCTGGAGAAGATAAAAGAAGAGGATTTTCTCAAGTAAGTATATACTGAAACTATTTCTTAGTATTGTGCTTTTGTATAGAATTAGGGAGGGCAGGAAAACATTCAGTGGGTAAGTAGTGGTAGGGTGGCTTTAAAAGAACTTTTGATTGTTTAAATTCGGTTGGTTTACTGGTTAAAAGGTGTTTTCTTTCTGGCAATAGAAAATCACTCCTGATCTTTTAATTAAAAGGATTATTTTGAACTTGAGAGTTTGTCAGGTAAGCTTCCCTTTACAAGAAATTCCCGTATTTCCATAATGTTAGGAGGTGAGTTTTAAGAAAACACCAAGTGCTGTTAATATGGTAAAAATCACACACGGTGGGAAGCCAAAACCAGACTTTTTACTGCTCTGGTGATGCTCCATCATGTTCTGGTAGTGATAATACGTTTTCCTCTGGTTTTACTTTTAATACAGGCATTTTCCATGTCCTCCAAGTTCACCGAAGAAGCTCTGTGATGCTCTGGAAATTCAGTGCAACAATGGTGCAGTTTTTGTGGCTGGTAAAGCGATCCATTTATTTGCTGCTGTGTTGTTTTGAACAGAACTTTGTAACACTGCCCTGAGACCCAGAGGATTCTTGCTGTTTGTGAATTCCTGTAATGAAGTGTAGGGAGCAAAGAAACAAATCCAGCTGTATCCAAGAGTGGTTTGAAAGGGGAAGAAATTATATTTGACCTTTGCTGAAGATATAATTTTGTCAAAAAGTTAGAAATTACAGATCCCCTCAGAATAATGGCTTGGGAAAGGCACCTCCACACCAACAAGTTCCCAGCAGTGCTGTTCACTTCCTTGGGTTTTGATTTGGATTCAGAGGTTTTCACCATCTGGGTTTCTCTGCATATTATCTCATCCAAAACTGCAAATCCTGATGGGATTTATAGAGGTTTGGGTGAGACAGGTAGTGCAGCAACACTTGGGTTGAGTTGAGGTGATTTAACTTTTTTATCATCTGCCTGCCAGAGTATCTGCCCTTCTTCTAGTCCTTTCTATGAACAACTTAATTAAGTACATGCAAGCTCATTATTATTAAAAAGAACCCAGCCTGTAATTTAAATCCAACATACTGTGATGATAAAAATCCGGAATATAGAGAAATGGAAAATGAAAAAGTGCAAAAGTGAATGGCAGGGTAGTTGATGTTCTGCATATAACCATTCCTTATTTTTAATTACTGATTAGACAGCTAGATGTCCATTTTTGTGAATCCAAGCTATCCAGCTCCTTTTAGGCTTTTCCAAACACACAGTTTTATTTTAGGCTGCTTTTTTGGGATAATTTTATCAGAATTCAACTGTATAAAGAGCAAGGCAGAGGGTTTGCTTTCTGCCTGTCATTTAACACTGCTCTTGTCATTTATAGTTTATATCTTGCTCCAACAACAACAAAAAAAATCCAGGCTGGTGTTTAATTTTTGAAGAACTAAATCCAGAATAGAATTTACTGAGTACAGGGCAGATATTCTGCTCTTAATAAATGAGATGGGATCTTAATTTGTAAGCACAACATTGTCCTCTTGACCTGACCTTTGATGTTTAGTAATCACTTCCCACCCCAACTTATTTTAAAGATTCAGGGGTTGTCAAAGCAAGAAACACCCTCTGCTTTTTTGAACCTACTCTTGTTCAGATCAAAAGTTAAAATTATTAGAATGGGGAGCTGAGAAGAAAAAAAACTAAAACCAAACCTTCTTCTCCTTTTTCCATTTTATGGAGAGAGAATTGAGCGTGTGAGGCTGCATCTGAATGATGAGTCACCCTACTTTCATTACTTGCCCCAGTGAAACTGTTACTCAGTTTCCCCATTTGTTTGTGTGGCTTTTTCTGCAGCTCGAGCTGCACGAAGGAAACATGGTTTGAGATAGGAAAGTATGATACAAACCCCCAAACACTTGAGATGTCAGAGCACAGAGAAATGCAGAGAGCTGCTCTGAACTCTCTTATTTCCTCTGTGCAAGGTTTCAGGTTGAAAGTGGTTTAAGCAATGGGTTGCTCCTTCACCTTTATGAATTATTTCCTTGCTTTGGGAATGTTTTCAGGTCTTATCACACCTGTCCATAAAAAAGCTCATATTGGTCATCCATGTCAGGCTGGTTCTTGGGTTATAGCCTGTCATGGAGGTGCCATGAAAACATCCCTGGGATCATCCAAGGATGCCAGTCTCTTTACAAGGCACTTTCTCAAGGTTCCTGCCATTCCTCCTCATTTATTACTGGGACTTTTTGCTCCTTGCACGGTGTTCCTCATGGTGAGCCAAAGCATTTTAGTTTGGGTTTCTTTCCTTAAGCCTTCAGACAATGGCAGAACTGGCTTGGAACCTGGATTATTTCAAACAGGAGGGTTATACCTGAAGGCAGGACTGCAGCCACAGGCTCCCCAAGTCCACCTTTAAGGCCATCCTGGCTACTGCCACTCTCCTGGACTCTCTGAATCCAAACTAAAAACCAAGCCACGTGTGTTCCATAGTGCTGGTGTAATGCTCCTGCCAGAAAACAAGCTCGAGCCTGTCCATTTAATTTCACAAAGCTCCCATGAACGTGACATGTGCTGTGCAAGACCACAGCTTTTGCTCGTGGTCGTAGACTGATTAGAAGTAACGTGGCTGCTTTTTCCAGGAAGATACAACAAATATTCCAGGAATTTACCTCAGACTCCCTGGATTATTGATGGGGAGCGGAAGCTGGAATCTTCAGTGGAAGAATTGATTTCAGAGCATCTAATGGCAGAATTCAAAGCAGACAGTAAGTATTTTGGAGATCTCCTACCATACATATTTTTCATCATTACTAGAAGATTTTTTTCTTGGTAGCTACCCACTTAAAATGGGAGTATAATGGAAAAAATGATGTTTCTTTATCCCTCTCTTATCCTTCCAAGTCAAAGCTTGTAAACTTTATTTAGCTGTGATCTGGGAGTAATTAGATCCTTTTATCCTGCTAAAGTAGCTTTTCAGTGGATCTGATGATGCAAATATGTTGGTTTCGTGTGGTTGTGTTTTTACCTAACCAAACTCCTTAACAGTTGGTAATTCATAAAATGCCTTGTGTCAAGAAGGATTTTGCCACAGGTATTCCACAATATCTGCCTGGCTTTTGACCCCTTCATGTTTCTTACCTCGATTAATTTTTTTTCCTCAGGGCATAAAATTCCACAAGCTAAATGCTTATCCAGGGATTATCCAGATGAAATAATCACTGCCCATCATTTATCATCTAACAGATGTGGAATTAGAGACATAGAAGGCCCAAGGAAAAATTGCATTAAATATTAGTTTGGAAAAAAACCTTCTACTTCCCCCTCCTCTCCTCCCAGTGGATATGTTAGTCTGGTTGTAGTCCATTCAGGCCAAGGAATTGGGAGTGCTCTTTAAGAAACTTGGGAATAAACAGGAACTCTCACAGTTTGTGAAGTGCAGGCTCCAGTTTATAAAGTAGGTTTGAACTAGATTTTGCAAACAAGTTTAGAAAGAAAATATTTCGCCTTTTAAAAGCTGTAGAGAGTATTAAAAATGTAAAATAAAGCTCACCTGCCTTGTTCAAATCTGTTACAGGCTTTAATTTTTCTTCCTCTGGCAGAGAAGATGTGGATGTAAGGACACTAGGCAATGGTAAGGCTTGGAAGACCCCTTGTGAAACACAGAGATGAAATGGTTGTGTGGAGCTCCTCTAACAGATCCTGCTGAATGCCACATGTGTGACGGGCATGCTTTGGAATTTTATCTCAGAAGCTATTTAGTGAAACTTACATATTTATTCCCAAACAGCTTCATAAAACCAGCTTGAAACGGGAGGCCTTTTTCAGTGGCCTTGGCTGCATGGAAAGGCATAGTTAGCTAAAAGTATTTTCTTTTATTTTATTCACTCCCTACTTTTAAGCCCTTTATGTCAGACTGATTTCTCTCTTGTTTTCTGTTGGATCCTTCTAATTCCCTCACTGTGACTGCGGAGTTGGGGAGCCTTGTTTTCCTTAGGAGCTTGAGTCCCTTATAAAGGTCAGCTGCTTTCCAGCGTGCTGAAGCTGCTGTAGCCAAGGGAGGAGGGAAAGAAAAAGTAAAAATGAACAATTCTGTGTTTCAGTTGCTGTCTGATTTGTAGTGTGATTCTTGGCATTGCTTGTGCTGGGGATTGTCCAGGCCCTGAGCACGGAGTTACAACTCTGGCAACAGATGTTGAGCTGAGGGAGTGGGATTTAACATCGCCGTGCACCTGGGCATTGCTGTAGGTGACAGAAAATAAGCTAATTAGCTTTTTTTCTTATTTTATTTTTTAATTAGCACAGACTTGTACAAGATGTCTTCTGGGAAGTCATAATTTGCACTTACTGCTGATACTGGGGTTTAGTAGCCAAAAAAAAGTCCCTTGTTTCTTCCCTTCCATCTGATGCTCCATCCCCCAGCCTGCCAGTCCTCTCCCTGTTTGTCTAACAGCAGACAGCCTTCACACCTTGCAGCCTTCCTGTGTAAACTCCAGCAGTAATTTAGAACAACATGTTTTTATGTTTTATGCCCGTGCCTGTTGCCAGGAAGGCCCTTCGCAATCGAGCTGGTGAATCCTCGCAGGATACATTTCACCGCGGAGGAGATGAAGAGGCTTCAGCAGGTAAATCACAGGCACCTCATGGAACTCGTGAAGCACGTGCTGCCCCTCCAACCCAGCAGCTCTGCTAACTGATTTCTTTTTTAAATATCCCAGGCAATTAATGACTCTTCAGACAAAATACAGGTTCGAGATTTACAGCTTGTCACCAGGTCAGTGTTTATCGTCGCTGGCGAGGGATTTCAAAGCGACACTCGGGGGGGAGGCTGGGAAGTGTTCTTGCTCACAGCCTTGTATAATTATGTTTATGTTAAGTGAGTAATTAATTTCTTTTGTTTAGAGAGGCAATTGGTCGTATGAAGGAAGGTGAAGAGGAGAAGACAAAGACCTACAGTGCCTTGATATGGACAGACAGAGCAATACAGAGAGAAGACATCGCGTTTCTAGATGATATCAAGGTATGAGGAGCTCTTGCTGCTGATTTAAATAGTACCTGTCCTGGTACCCTAGGGAAGAGTTAAATACATGCCATCCATGGGCCTACCTCTTGCTCTGTGCTTGGTTTCTGTTATTTTTTTAAATCAGGGTTTCTTTTGCTATAGGGACTTCCATACCACCCTTCCTTCCTTCCCCAGTCACTCCAGCAGGACAGGGGGGCTGGCTGTTAGCAGAGACAACAAATCCTTGTATAATGTTCACCTTCCAGGAGACCAAATCATCAAAGTCAGTGGATGGGAGAGGAGGAAACCTGGCACCTGCACCTCTTTCTTTAAACCTTAGAAAGTGTCCTGTGTAAGTGAGAGGGGCAGAGAAGCTCTTTTGTTCTGCTCTAAAGCCGTTCTCCCACAGCTGCAACAATTTGGAGGTGGAAATGTCTATGACAGAGTGCAAAGAGGCCTCAGGAAGGCTCAGCATGTGCAGGAATGAGAACTTTCTCCAGATGCTGGCCGGATGGAGAAGTGGGTTCAGTTTTGGGTGTGTTGCACCATTTCCTACAGGACTTGCCCACGAGCTCATTCTCAAAATGAGGGCTTGAGCAGTTACAGCTCAGGCAGATAACTGTTGGGAAGTTCTTCCTTTCACTTCCCTTGCTCCTGAGAAGTTGCCTTGCCTTTCAAACTGCTGCATCCCCTTTGGGAAAGGGAGTTGGGAATGAACTTCTGAAAAGACTGTTCTCAGATCTAATCTCATTTAAGTCTTTTTTCCCTCACTTTTATTTCCAGGGGGTTGGCTGTAGTTTAGAAAAAGCATTTTGTGGGTGGGATTTTTTTTTTTTTCCTGATTGCCCTGAGGCTCTGAGTGAGCTGCCAAATCCTGGAGTCATTCCAGCAGAGGGCTATGGAGATTTCAAGGTTATTCCTCTGTATTTGTGATTCCATTAGTTTGTGTTCATGTGAGGCTTCGTTTGGCCTCTGAGAGGGCTGTCCTTTTTCCTTTGATAAACTCAGAAAAAACGGGTCCTGCCTTGAGATCACTCAACTGCCAGAACACAAGAGAAAAACGATGGGACTGGTTAACAACACACGATTCCTACGATCCGTGCAGCATTTGCATGTCCTCTTCCTCATGTTTTTGGTTACTTCTTGTGCCAGGAGTTAAAGCTGGACCAGAAGACCCCACTGCGGGTTCTCCACCGGCGGCCGCTGGCTGTGCGGTGCCGGCTCATCCACACCATGAGATCCGAGTACATCGACGAGCACCACTTCCGCCTGCACCTGAAGACTCAGGCAGGAACGTATCCTTGGGTGACCCAACACAAGGCAGGTGCCAAGCAGCCTCCTGCTGGGAGTGATTGGGAGAACGGGAAGTTTCCTGCTCTGGTGGCTGCGGTGTTTTGAAATCCTCGCTCTCCTGCAGTGGTGGTGCTGCACAATATTTGCTTTTAGGTCACAGTTTCATGTTGGAGTTCTCATAAAGGATGTGACAGATATAAAAATGTGCTGGTTAAAATACACTTAAGCGTTTTCTAATTTAACTGAAAACTTTTCACCTCCAAAAATGAGCTTTTTCACAGCATTTAATGCACTCAGTGCAGACTGGAGATTGCTGCTACTTAAAAGATACAGTTTTGTCCTAAAGTCACCACTCAGTTAGGAATGAAACAAAATAAAGGTCAGCAGTGCAGTTTTTGGCACCAGAGTCAGAAGCCAGGAATTAGGAGCTCTCTTAAAGATAGGTATGGGCTTAACAGGATATTAACTGAGAAATTACTTAGGAGTAGAAAAACCACTTTTTCCCCCCCCCTTTTGATTTCTTTGGTGTGGAATCCACCTCTCCTTAGCCAGTATTTCCAGCTACATTAAAGAGTTTGTGCATGGAGACTTTGGGAGAACAAAGCCCAACATTGGGTCCCTTCTGAACAGAACTGCTGACATTCTGGAGCTGGATGTAGAAGTAAGTTGTTTCCTGTTTGTCTTTCCTGGAAATTACTAAGGGAGTTGCCCTCGTGAGATGCTTTCCATGGAATTGCTCTAAGTGGATCAACGTTCCTGACCACAGGACACATTTCCTACTGCTACTCTCCTTTGTAAATGCAGCCCAACAGTGAGTGATGCTGCCAAGAAGTAGCAAAAGGAGTTTTGATTCTTTTGGTATCTGTAAAATACCAACTCTGCTGCCTTTTTTTTCCTTCCCCCTCTGCTTTTCTAGTCTGTTGATGTTGACTGGCCTCCAACCCTGGCTGATTAACTCCTGGAGTTGGGATGAGGAAGCAGCAGCTCCTTGGCAGCAGCTGGTGACCAGACACTGTGCAGTGTTACAGCCAAGGGTGTCCCTGGAACATTTGGATCATGTTGATCTGCCAAAGGATACCCTTGGACTCTACTTTACACGTTCTGGACCAGGTAGTGTTGGTTCGAGCTCTAGCCTTACTTTTATTTCTTCTGTACATAAAAAGGTTTTGGGAAGCCAGTGTATATAACCCTCCATCAAGCCAGATTTTATTTTAAACTCCTTTTATATTGGATACTGCAGCTTTCCTTGTGTGGGTGGAGGTAGCACTGAGTTACCTGAAACCCACCCCCAGCTTTTTCTGAGCAGTTCATACAGGAAATCCCAAGAGCCAGGGAGACTGCAGCCAGCAGGACAGTGCCTGGAGCAAGTCTCCCTGAGGCACTGACTGCTTTTTGGTCACTGGCAGTACAGATGAGCAAATTTGTCTCTCAAAGTACTTCTCAAAGGGAAAAAAAAAGCTTTCAGAGGAAAACTTTTGCACTTAAAACCAAGTTTTTCTCATTTAAAAACATTGGGGATGCTTCCTAGAAACAAGCTGTGGCCTCATCAGCCCTCTTGGGGAGTAGGAATTCCCCGGTGAGTCAGGCCATATAAAAAGATTGGGAACTCCTGGCAGTGGTGCATGATGGGAATCTAAAGAAAAACAGGAATACCAAGAATGTCAAAGTGCAGGCAGAAACAAAAGGTACCACAGGATGTTAGTATTGAGAGAGAGAGATAAAAAGCTGTGATTTAGTAGCAGAATACATTTTTTCTTGTGCCTCACACCTTGGATGGATGCCTGGAGGAGTTGAACACAGCCTAGGAACTTACTGGGAATAGGGAAGGTGAGGTTTTCTCTTTGCTTATTTTAAATGTTTCATACTAAGCACCACCTACATCTTTAGGAAGTCATTTTTTATGCTTGTATCGTGTTACTCCATTAGGGAGGTGCTTCCCTGAAGTACAGAAGAGAGTTAAACTATCAACAAGAAATTAAGGTT
Source organism: Gymnorhina tibicen (assembly GCA_013399875.1). NCBI lineage: Eukaryota > Metazoa > Chordata > Aves > Passeriformes > Artamidae > Gymnorhina > Gymnorhina tibicen. Next base: position 1,000,778 of record VXAZ01006597.1, read on the forward strand.
TGGAATTTCAGAGCTCTTTGTTAACATCTTGGGAATAAAGAGGGCGAGTATTTGCCAAGGCAAACCACTGTCTGGGGACAGGGAGGATGATTGGGATGTCTTCCCTTGAATTCAGTGGTGCCAGGACCTCATGCTAGAACAGCTCCATGACAGCTTGAGATGGAAGCTCTAAAAGTGTTAATAAATACATTTTTAAGGAGCTCCTGTAAGGCTCTGCCTGTGCTGGGCTGTCAAAACTTGTGTCTGTAACATAAGTAATTCAGAAGCTCCTGTTCTCTAACAAAAACTTGATTCAGACAGCAGTATTATTTTTGGTTTTAATACTAAAGCTCTTATGAGCAACAGATTCCATGAGTAGTTCTCAGATAATAATCTGCAGCTAGAAAGGAAGTGTCGTTAATGATGGAAAACTAAAGAAACTGAACTCAGAAAACAAAAGAGAATTTCATATCTGTGTGATTTCTTAAAACTCAAAGTGAGATAAAATATGATTTATAAATTCCATAAGCTACAAGGGGGAAAAAATGTAAACAGGACTGTGCACTCTGGACACAAGAGGCATGGGAAGAGCTGTTCCAAGGGGAAATGGAGCCAAAAGGGGGAAGGGGAAAGGGCTGCTGCCGTAGCACCAAGGACACACGCGGCGCTTCCCTCTGCAGCTCCTGCTGCATGTGGGGATCCCAGGCAGAGTCCAGGATAAACAAGGCCATAAAGATGACCCTCAATGTGCTGAGTCTGAGCTCTTCTCTGGGCAAGGCAGAGAGCTCCTCCCAAAGTTCCCAAGCTGTTTATTTTTACGGTAAATCTGAAGTATCCGAACGGGGGGTGGAAGCTGATATGCAAATATCCCTGAGCTCTTGAGGCAGTTCCTGGGCACCGATCATGTGCAAATATGAAACTGAGAGATGCAGTCTGGGGGTCTGAACTTTGCTTCCAGTCCAGTTTCTGAACCATCATGTGCTGAATATTGCAGCAATAATATTCATGTTGTTCTTGGGCCCTCACTTGATTTTTAGGAGTACTTGTGCGAGTGCTCACACTCGGTGTTTTGTGAGAGCAAGATTTCATCCTGTATTTCCCCAGCTGGACACCTCTAATGCCTCCCTGCTGCATTTTGGTTTTGCATCAGCTCAGCTGGGCCTGGAGAAAGCTGTACCAGCAGCACAGCTCAGCCAAAAGCATCTGTGCCCTCGTCCCCTCTGCCTAAAAACTCAACAGAGCTCTGCCACAAAACCTGCTGAGGCAGATGAGCCCTTGAGGTTTTATAGTGGCCACCAGCAACAGGGAGCAGAAAATACCCTAAAACACCCCAGGATAAGCAACCAGTAACCTACCTTCTCCCTCTTCCCTGCCTTTCCCATGGTGAGGGATGTCATGAAGCCGAGGAGGTTGCAGAAGCTGAGCACTTGGTATAACCAGTTTTTTTTAATTACCAAACCAACTCGTTTACAAAGGAAAACAGAACTTTGAAAATATTTAATTATACAGTAAAAACAAATTGTACTATAAAGAGCTCTCTATGAAGTGACTAAAATGTTTACATTTAATATACTTAAAACTGAGAACTTCAAAAAAAAAGAACTGAATAAACAACACATTTCAAATTTCTGTGTATTTCTTTGGTCTTTCTATTGCTTAAGAGTATGGAGGAGAAGTGCAGAAGTGAGGAAAAACTGCTTTAAAACAGGGAGAGTCAATTCATTTTGTTGTGCACCTGGAGTTTGCAGAAGCAGTTTCCAAACTTCACCTGCCTGTCAGGTCTGTGTGATGGAATTCCAGCAGCACCACCAGAGTGCTCCCACTGCAGTGGATTCCTGCAGGGAAGGCATCCCTGTGCTCCTGTAAGCCACAGAGGGGTTCTGGAGCACCTTTCCTTGTGTACAACTTTACATCTCAAGTGACTTCTTTGATTTGGGGGTGGGTTTTGGACTTTTTATTGCCTTTTTTTATTGCTGCTCTCATTGTGCACTTTTATGTCGTGGAAAGGTAACAACTGAGACCCTTCAGCCTTATCTGCCTTAAAGAGCAGCTGTGTCACTTAAGAAATACTCAGACATTTCTCTGTGTTGCTCCCTAAAAAATAACAGTATAATGAAGTAGCCAAGGCCAGAGTGTCTTACCCAGCCAGTTACCTCCAGCTGGTGCCAGGAACAGCTCCGGCTCAGGCTAAGAGCGAACAACTGGAATCAAGTGGGAGGGAAGAAGTTCTGGTTCCTGATACAGAGGACAGAGGAGTGTTTTTAATTAGTACTGACTGAAATGGCTTTAAAAGTTGTTAATAGAGGTGAGGCTGCACCAAGGCAGCCTGCCTGGCAGGAGGTGGTGCTGGGGAGGCAGGATCTGAGCCTTCTTTTAAGCAGTCACTTGCATAGCAGGAAACTGCCGGGATACTTAAGGAAAGAGTAAGTGGATACTTTGGCTCCAGACATTTCTGCCTTTCCAGCTCTCACTCACATGGCAGCTACACACACACACACACAACTTTGCAGAGCAGTAACAGCTTCATTCCTAAAGCAACAGGGGCATGGCTTGTAAAATAGTGCACTCTGGATGAAGTGCAGACAAGTCCTCACTTTCTGTTCCTTCTCTTGTGCAGTGATTTCCTTTTACAACAGAGCTGGACTATTTAAAAACTCAAACCTTCCGGTCTTTTTAAATACATCTAACAATGACATAGTCATTAAAAAAAATTTAAATTTGCCTTCAAAGCAAATGGAGTGTGGTGACAGCGTGGAAAATCAATACGTGTTCTCATTTTGGGAGAAGAATATTTATAGAAAGGGGGTTAAAAACCTAAACCTTTCAAGTAAGTTTAGCAGAACTTTGATGTCATTAGGTGAGACTGAACTAGGGTGCTCACATGCAGGTTTTTTTCCCCTAATTTCTGTCCTATCAAAATTTAATTTCTATAGCAAAAATGGCTGTATCAAAACAACTTTGACCCTGTGAAGTATTTGAAATTTTAACCCTTCTGAAGATGCCAGCTTTTACAGTCCCCAAAGGTAAGGAAGCTTTAAGTGTTAACAGTTCCCACTTCCAACAGCGCAACAATATGTCTACAAGGTACTTTTAAGGTACAGAACCCCAAACCCTACTCCCACCTCCCTCTTTATGGGCACCACTATGGGCTGCAATAAATAACCTTTAAGTTATACCACAAAACTTGCACAGCAACATTCTGAAAGAGAAAGCAGGGACTGCAGAAGGGTAAATTACTCCTCTCCACGCAGTGGCACCCGGGGAGCTCTGCGTACCCAGCGCGGGCTCACGGGTTATAGCTCTGTAAAATGTTATCGAAGGGGAAGGACTGATAGAGCTCATCGGTGTGGACACCGTCGGTGTCATAGAACTGGCCGTCCGCCAGGCTGCCCTGGTGGCCGCTGGACAGTCTGGGTTCGCTCAGCACCTCCTGGTCGATGAAGCTGTACACGGGGTCGGCCAGGCCGGGCTGCGACGCGAAAGCCGCGGCACCGCTGCCCGGGACGGCCCCGGCCGGGGGCAGCTGCAGCTGCTGCCGGTGGCTGCCCGCGCCCAGCACGGCGTTGAACTTCTCCAGGTTGATGCTGGTGCAGTTCATGTCGTCCGCGTCCATGCCGACCATGGCGCTGGAAGCGCTGCCGCCGGGGAGGCTCTGCAGCTCGGCGGCCGACACCACCACGGCGCCCAGCCCGTTCGTGCTGCCGTAGGTGGTCCGGAAGAAGCCCGAGTCCTTCTCGTCGGGCCAGGCCAGGGCGCCGTCGTGGAAGGCCGGGAGGGAGCTGCCGCCCGCGGCGGCCGACGGGGGCTCCGTGGAGAAGCTGTTGGGCTGGTGGGGGCCGAGCAGGCCGGGCGGGGCCGCGGAGCCCTGCAGCCAGCACGGGGACAGCACGTCCTGCTTCCCCGGCCCCAGCGGCGGCGTGTGCGCCAGCTGGGAGCAGCCGGGGTACAGCTGACTCGCGTTGGCCAGGGCGCCTAACCCTGGCATCATCAGCGTGGATGGAAACATGTTTGGTTCTACGGAGAGAACGCCACTTTTTAGGGGTTTTTTTCAAATTACAAATGGTAAAAAGCAAAGAAAAGACAGCGCAATCTTTGTAAGACTGTACGTGCATTTCCACTGACTACCTGCTTCACCGCTCTCCAGGATGGACCCCAGAGTTCTGGACAGCAGCAAGAGAGCTGCCTACCTCACCCCTCTGTGGCCCATACTGAGGGTGACGTAAAGAACTGATAGTTTTAAGTTTGTGCAGTCAGAAGTATCAGTATCTTACAGGAAGAAACCCTCAAGAGATTAGAATTTCAAGCGAAGAGGGGGGCACTATCTACTTAAACCACTGTCAGATTGCAGGCAAAAACCTACCTTTCTTAATCAGCTTCCCTTCAGGGGTGACAACGGGGAATGGGGCTACTTTGGGCCTTTCTGTCGTGGTGTTTGATCCTGCAAAGGAACAAAACATGAGTCTGCAGCATTTAGAGAAAACAGCTCCATCTAAATATAAGTTCACTCAAACAAGAAGAAAAAGACAAATATTTTCCTTACCACAGTCCTGTATGAACTTCTGCCAAGCCAACGTTGATCTTTGCCTTTTTGCTTTGTTGCCATACGGATCTACAGAGAAAGGAGTGGAAGGGGAAAGTGTTACATTTCTCTTTAATAAATGCCTAAAGGAACTTCCTAGTGGCACCAAGTTGTAGCAGGATTTATTTAAAGGAGAATATTGCAGGCATGCCAGTGTTACCCAATGGAAATTATTGGTATTTTCACTGAAAGAGGGAACAAACTGACTGCTGTAACTTTTAAAACCCAAAACTCTACTTTGCAGAAGTGGCGCTGTAGAGTTTTTTACTAATTAAGCCACTACCACGAGTCCTGCATTGATCACGGCTGCTCAGAAGCTCATCTCACTGGAACCATACCCTTTTCATCTGGCAGGTATCTGAAATCCATGGGTTCACTGACTTCCTGGTCAGAGGGCCTCCGCAGCTGCATCTTCACCGTGACGGGCTCGGTGATGTCTTTGAGGAACGGCGGCGTCCTGAACACGATTGCGACTTGGCGGTGAACGTCGGCTTGGGAGAAGGAACCTTTGGCCTCCCAGTTGTCCAGGACAAACCTGACTTCTATGTCATCTGGGCCACGAGAGACAGAAGATGCTTGTTAAGCTGGAAAACTGAAAACTTGCAGCAGAAAAAAGGGGAGCAAAGTGAGGAGCCTGACTCAGAATTCAGATGCAAAGTAAATGGATAAACCTTAAAGGCAAAAGATCCCATAAACCGGAAAGCTCTTCCACCCAGCTACAAAACCAAACCACTTCCAGGTGTGTGGTGAAGGGTTTCAGCCCCCCAGCAGGAAAATGGTCATGGAATGCATCTGTCTTAGAAAAAGGGAGAGAAAAAACCTAGTCCAGGTTACCTTTCTGAACTTTGTCACACAGCAGAAATATTTCGTCTCCTCCTTTGACGCTTCCACAGTTCTTGTTCACACGACAAATTCTCAATTCTGCGGTGTTGGGAGCTCCTGGAAGCAAACAGGCATATTTAATGACACAGAATTACTGTGGCTTTGTCACTATTGGATGGGAGGTGCTGGGAGTTCAGGCATATGAAGGGAAGGCAACAGCTGGAGGAGTGTGACACCACACAGAGCAAGTTGCTCCATACAGGAAATTCAGCAGCAGGGCCTGATATTCCATGATCCTACAGCTTATCTCCAAACACAAGACACCAGCACTGCTGTGCCACTCGGTCTCTAACTATTGTAGAGCAGTCTCAAATACTTCCCCCGCTGACGTGGTTGTGCTCAGCCCCGCTGCCCTTCAAGCTGCAGAATTCAAAGCAGCTCTGTGAGTGACTGAGTACCTGGTACAGTCACACTTCTCTGGAAAGAGCTGGGCTAGCAAGTCAGGAGAATTCCCCTCTCTGAGGATCTGGCTCTAGTTCTATTCTATCTAGTTCTATTCTCAGAGGTACTTGGCCATCCAGCCTGTTCCCCTCTGCAGGTGTCCAAGAACAGCTCTAGGACCATAATTTCATACCTTCACCAAGGCTGCACCCCAAACCACTCCAATTTCAAACTCCAGGCTGTGGCTGTACGTGAACAGCCCTCAGGATAGCTGTGGATGGAGAGCTGCCTCTCACTGTATGTCACCATGAATTAGCCCCCACTGAAGGCCATGCATTGCATTCCAAACAATCTCATGGCTATGGGCGTGGGCTGAAGCCACGCTCTGCCTGGTGGTATCTGGCTCCATTCTGGAGCAGCAGCTCCAAACACATTTAAAATGTCTGGAACGATCCATCTGGTGCTGCTTTGACACCATGAAACCGATCCTCCATGAGGCTCCACCAGTTCCAGACACAGAGAAGAAATACCAAACCAAAGCTCATGGGGTCACCTTCAAAAAAAAAACCCCAAAAAACAAAAACTAAACAAACCTGCTTTAGACTCTCAGTTTCAATCAATTCCTGTCCAAGTACAGGTACAACACAACACAGACTACACCTAGAGCAGAGTTCCTGGCAACCTCTCACCAGACCCCAATTACGTAGTTACCATCTGCAGTTATTACTGTCATTATTATAAGTAGGAGCTACAGCCTCATGTACTACATGACACACACCACTTCATTTGCTGAATGAATCAGAAACCTTCAAGGGAGGGGAAACCAAACAAACCCAGAAACAGCACAGGGCCATGTGATTGGCAGCGTCATGGTGCGCTTTTCACAGGAAGGGTAAATTAAGCATTGTGAGGAAAAGCCTAATTTTACCAGTGTTTCACTTCTGTGTGCTCGAATGGCACTCAATAGCAGAGAATCACAGAGTGGTTTGGCTTGGAAGGGACCTTAAAAGATCATCTAATTCCAACTCCACAGCCATGGGCAGGGACACCTTCCACTAGACCAGTTTGCTCCAAGCCCTGTTCAACCGGGCCTTGGACACTTCCAGGGATGAGGCAGCCACAGCTTCTCTGGGCACCCTGTGCCAGGGCCCCACCACCCTCACAGGGAAGAATTTCGTCCTGATATCCAATCTAACTCTTCCCTATGTTGGTTTGAAGCCATCACCCCCTGTCCTGTCACTGCATGCCTTGTGAAAAGTCCCTCTCCAGCTCTCTTGCAGTTCCCTTTAGGTCCTTTTAACAGATTTTTGGGACGGTCTCCTTCACTGGAGTTTGTTGTTTTGTCCTTAGACAAGGAATTCAGAAGGGAAATCAACACACACAAACGCCAGCAGATGTGGATGCACGGCCGTGCTGTCAGCAGGAGCACTGAGCCTGGCACCCGCCTCAGAGGGAGACATTCCTCACCTCCTGTCACCTCAACTCCTGCCCAGTTCCTGTTCCTCGCTCCCCTACACCACATCCCTGGTGACAAATCCCTAGAGAAACGAGCTCCTCACCGAAAATCACGTTGCTTTCAACAAGGGCAGGACAACATGTTCTACCCAATCTCATTTCTCAGAAATGGTGAGCTGCTTCATCTGACTCTTCCCAAGTGCTTTTGATATGCGACTTGGGAAATTTCTGTTCCAAACCAGTTAACTTTAGAAGCATCTGGAAACAGAAGGTGCTGAATTTGAGACACTGGCAGCCTCTGCTAATGGGGTTGCCTGGGTGATGTTAATGATTCTTTTGCGTCTCTCTATCCAAAGCAAGGGAAGGATGAGAAAGTGAAGAGAACACTGGATTTGAAGTGTCCAAGCTGATTTTCAGAGCATCTCTTTGCTCCTAATCCGAGCAGATCCGTGAAGGCTCAGACCTCAGAGCCCAGGGTTGCCCAGCATGCAGTCCCTGCCAGCTGAGGGTACAACCCGGCCGTACGACAGAGCAGCTCTAACCAGGCTGGTGTCTCTAAAAGCGGCGCGCATCTGAAACTGAGCGAGGCCGTTTTTTTTACGATTTGTGGTCGCAGCTCTGCACGGGTTTATTTAAATGGCTGCTACGTTACAGGGAGGGTTTTGGATGCCTCCCGTGCTGCCCACAGACACCCCCAGCACCCGCCCCTGCTTCCCCCACCGCGCTCAGCCCCGGCCTCTCGCGGCTGTGCCGGGACTGACGTCAGCCCACAGGGACGAGTAATCATGATTTGGCACATTTCTAAATGGCATCTGAGGCAGAGCTGCAAATCTGGTACATCAGTTTTTATCTCAGCCCTGATTATTTCAGTGCAAGGGTTCTCAGTAACACAGCGCTCGCAGTTCCAGCTTCTAGATCATTCTAGAGGAGACTCTAAATATATCAGAGCCATCTGAGTTCATACTCAACATTTTCACAATAGTTGTGCCCACATCAACACAATTCTGACAACTTTAGGAAATGCAGATCTTATTTTATCCAGCAGCTCCTGCTAAAATAAGGACCTCAAATATTTAGCACGGAAACACTCACGCTGCAGAAAGGAAAAACACTGCAGGAAAGTTTTCCAGGATTAAGAGTTCTTTTGCTACTCTGCTCGCAGAGAGGAGTCCAGCACATGCTGAGGGCTAAAATCCTCAGCTGCTGATGCCCTAGAGATATCCAGTTTTGTGGAATGTGGAAAACAGTGCCAAGAAGGGGTTTCATGTACTTGTGCACCCTCCTGGAGCATGATCAAGGACTCCCCCATTGCCCACCTGTACAGTGAAACAGCCACCAACCAGGACACCAAAGGCCTTAAGACAGTTTCCCACTGGCACAAATCTCTCTTGCAAGTCCCACTCCAGAGCCCTCACAAAGCAAAGGTGTGGCGCCTCAAGGGCACAAACAGGCTCCAGAGGACTCCCTTGGAAAACAGATCAGCCTTGAGGCAGCCATCCATCTCACTACCATCACTTTAATCACTTGGCACGTCAGGAATGGGCCTTTCCTTGCAACCACTGCTGCTGTGGGTGAACAAGGGCTGGAAACACACCTGTGTGTGAGTCCACGAATACCATGGACAATCCTTACTCTGGCTGGCCAACATTTCACCCTGGGATCATGTCTGAATGCATGCTCACTGTGAGTTGCCATGTGTCAGCCATGCAGAAGTGACCCAGAACTGGAACAGACCTCAGAAACCTGGCATTTCTCATCCCAAGCTAAAGAGAAGATCAAAAGGGAGAAGAAAAAAAAAGACGTTTGGCTGAGCTGGTACTCACTGTTGTCATAGATGGGGTTGGAAATCAGAGGAGGAAGGGCTATCGTGTAGTTGCCGTGCTCGTCAGGAAGGAAGGCTTGGAAGCAGAGTCGGACCACGTTGAGGTCGTACTCGTCGATGTTGTGCAGCTGCTCCTCGGGCACTGAAGGACAGACAACGCTGCGGATCAGTCACGGAACCAGCAGGAATTCTTTACCAAACTGGGGATGAATCCTCACCAGTAAAAGAGATGGTGTTGCCCAGGCACACGTGCCCGTAGCCCCTGGCAGCTGCGCAGGGGCTGCATGAATTAATCCCTTGTTCACAACAAATGATATTGAAGCCTTTAACGCTTTCCCTGCACTCAACAGGGCTCAGCTGTCCGAGCTCTCCAGCTGTTTCTAGCATCTGGTTTCCTCACCTTGCCTGCCACAACAGTTTCACGTATCTATAGTTTAAAAGTCATTTTTTATTCTTCTTTGTGCATGATAAAATTTACAGAATTAATGTTGTTGTCCAAGAGAAATATTTTGGTACAAAGCAATCCTAGGATCTCATTAAAGAATTTCTGCAGCAGTGAGAACTTTGGCTACATGGTATCATTATTTTCCTCTAGAAACTGAGATGGAAAAAGAGTCAGAAGGCAATTTCTGGGGCAAGAATGAAGCTGAAACAACAGAAACCACCTGCCCACCCCATCACCACCCGTGTCACTGCTGTACCTTTCAGAGCAGGGATTAGTGGAGTCATTAGGATACAGATTTGTAACACAAGAAGGAAAGCCTTGTTGGAAAGGATCCATTTCCTTGCATATTCCTGCCAGTGTAAAACCCAGCAATGCATAACCCAAACTCAGCATTTCAATTTTGTTCACTCCTTATTTTAATTACAAGACACGGGACCTGGGATAGCATTACTGAACACTTCACATATTCCCACCTTAATGGACAATTCCGGGAAGAGCAGCCCCCTCTGAATTCGACACTTTCCTTTAAGGTCTGACACTAAACCATTATGTTGACATTCAGTGCTAGCAAAAACCAGAAACTGATTTAATTTCACTTAAGTAGAAGTACTGATAATTAAAATCATTGCGAGTATTTCTGTCTCCCCAAACCCCTCCAAGCAGCAGTTCAGCAGTTCCACACTCCTCACAATTACCCAAAGCCAACGTGTGCCAGGTCACCACATCACCAGCTCCCCATTCACTCCCTCCCCTCCCTTTCAAAGGCCTCTTGCAAGAACAGAAGATTAAACACGGCTGTGATAAGAAGTCTGGGGACCACGCTGTACTGATTAGATTGCCTGCTCTGACCTTTAGCATTTATCACTGGCTCGGGGCTCCACCCTGCCACGAGTGGGATTCCACAATGCCCACTTGAGTGACTTCTTCCTTTTACCTTTTGATAGTGTGAAATAGTAAGTGTGATGAGCTCAGAATACTTTCCACTGGCATTTTGAGTCCTTCTGGTGCTCTGAATATCAGTTTCTCCTGGTCTCTGCTGCACAGGGAAATCAAGTCACCTTTCCCCCTTACAAGCTTGTGATCTGCAATATTTCAAGATCAATACAGCAGCAAGCACAAAACTAAGCAACAACCGTGTGAGCTTCAGAAGTGGTGAGGCCCAGGGGAGTTCTGCCTGTGAGCACTTTGCAGGCTGCTGCTGACTGTGTCACCAGATACACAAAGTTTTATGCTTTAATGCACTTCATGAGTTCACCTGCTAACCTGAAAAAGGATTTTTAGGAAACAGGTTTGGAACAGACAGCTCCTCAGCCTGACTTGGATCCGGCTGACTCTGCAGCCCAACCCTTGATACAGCCTGATTCAGAGAGCACAGAAAGGAAAGTGCATTTTCCTCCTTGCAGAAGGGCTGTCAGGAGAGCAGCTCTAATCTATGCCCTGGCATCAGCTCCCAAGGACACCCCGACCTCAGGGCTTGTGTTCCTGTGCTGTGTTAGCCATTGGTGACCGTGTGGATCCTTCCAGAGACCCAAGGGGTGATCAAACCTCAAACCTCTTCACAGTTAAACTGAGCACAGAGATTCAATGCCTTTGCCTGAGTAAGCTGTCTGTAGATGGAAGCTGAGCACGAAATCTGGATCTGCCTTTTGACCCTGAACCAAAAGTGAGGACTCTGTGGTTGTGCAACCAAGTCTCTCTCTCACGCTAAAGGAGCCTCAGTCCTGCTCTGTGTTTTCCACAGGGAAATGTGTCTCTTCCTCAGAAACAAGTAACAGCAGACTAAAGCCTGAGAGTACTCTATAAAAGCAAAAATACTCTAGAGATGGAGAAAATTAGCAACACTAATGTTCAAATGACATCATTTCCTATGCTACAGACTTGCGCAAATTCCCAATAAATCTGTTTAACACCTTGACACAGGAGTGGCATGCCAAGAATGGCAGGGGACAGAATCACTGCATACAGCTCATTCCATTGCAGCAAAACCCACTGCTCCTGATTTGCATGTTTTTATAAACGATTTAATAGAGTTTTAAAAAATCTGTAGTTTGAAAGAGGAAGTGTTCAGTCAAGAATGATTCCTCTTGGGCTATTTTTAACCAGATAAGAAGAACACAACAGAGCAAAAAAAGGAGAACAAGACAGCTGCAACTCCATCTTGTGATGACATGCTTTAAAAAAGAGAGAGACCAGATTCCGTGCGCATACAAAGAAGCACACAGCTTTCACCGATTTCAAAACATAAAAGACAATCATCCAAACAAAGTAAAATGTTGTTATTTTTAACAGACATCTCATTCTGCTCCCTCTGAAGTCAATTTGAGAGCAGCCACCAACTTGGAATGGATGCTGGCTTACACCTTGGGAATATTAAAAGCAAACAAAGCCGAGGCAGACAAACATCCTGAGTAATGCCTGGAGCACGGCTGGACGGAGGATGGTCGTGTCATTCATTCCGTGTTATTCCACCAACTTCTGTGCAGAAGGACAACAGACAGGGTTAAACCTGACAAACCTGAAGTTATTAAAGTTAGGAAACGCTGTCGAAGATTTTGGGAACGCTATGTACTGGAGAGGAGGAGCAGCCACTCCACCGAGCCCCGCGAGCTCCACACACGCAGCTCGACTGGAAGCAGGGGCATCACGCATGTGAAGCACAAACGTCACCCAACGTGGCACCTTGGGGGCAGGTGTGGTAAAAAAAGGCTCCAACACAACACATGAACCAAAAAAAACAAAAAGGGAAGAAGTTCTCTGGGTTTGGCAAGAGTTCAACTTCCTCTTCTGACTGCTGCTCTCTGTGTGGTACCACACCTTAGTGTCTTCATCTGAATGCAGCCCAAGGAGCTGAAACCCAACTAAAAGCCTGGGTATGCTCCTGTGATGGCCCAATCTAATGAGAAAAAATAGCCTTAACCTGGCAGAAATCCTGTAACTGTAGTTATCTCTGCACACAGGAACACACGAAGGACTATTCGTAAGCTTTAAGAGGAGCTTTCAGAAGTAACTCACAGAAATAACACAGAGAAATTAAAACAATATTTTTAGAATAATTAAAATTCTAAGGTAAATATGGACTAGGATGTAAAAAAAATCTTTAAAAATACCAGCAGCACCATGGTAAAAGAAATCCAACCCCACTCACCAATATTCTGGCAACAGGGTTTCAAAAGGAGTACCTGGAGTTACAGTCAAACCCATGGAGGATTTGCTGTTCACCTGGAAAGGGGTTACAATAGCTAGTAAAAAATTTGATTATGAATCTGTTTACAACTCCTCTGAACAACATGCTCGTCCCCCAACTTTAATAAATAATTATGTTGGAAATAATTCCCTAATCCATTGTCTGCTAACACGGGAGGAGACTGATACAGTCCCAGTGTGGGCAAAACACCCCATATGTGAACTCCTTCCAGCCTGAGCTGCCTAATCCGGGCAGCTCACAGGCACTGGGTTTGGGTTGTCCCTGTCTCCAAGATTTTGTCTCTCAAATCCAGAGATGCCCCACTGGGATTCCACTGGATTCCACTGAGAACCTGCCGGATTTGCTTCTGCAACACAAAACTGGAGACTTTCTGGGTTCAACACGCCAGCGTGCATGCCCAAGTTCTGACACAAAATTAAAGATGCTGATAATATCCAGCCTCCTGTTTATTAATTTCTAATTATAGTTTTATAGTATTTTTAGTATTTCAACAGCTTTCAACATCCAGAAAGGCCAATAAAATGCCATTTATCTGATTAAATAAATGGAGGATTAAGGGCTTTGATGTTCACTCATAAGGTGATGCTTCAGGGAAAGCAAAAGTTTATTTTGAACACTGAAGAGAAATGACCAAGGGTTTGGTTTTTTGACCGATAATGTGACACCTGATCAAACAGCACATCCCTCACACAGAGCCCATCACCCAGCTAATGATGTCAGCCTTCTGGAGTGGGCAGAGCTGGAGGCACTTGAGCATCTCAACTTAACCTGCATGGAAACTTCCAGGGCAAATGTGGTGTGACACAGAGAGAGAGAGGGCTCTGTGGAGAGCACCAGCTCACCCTGCAAAGGGACATCCTGTGACCTTCCCCTCTCAGTGAGGGGCTGCAGAGGCACATGAGCCACATGAGATGTCAAAGAGAATGACCTTCCACAAGCTAAAACACCCCAGAGATCACACATCATTAATAATCATCACACATCACTCCCCACATGTGTGGGGAACACACAACATTAATAATCATCATGAGTTGTTTCTCTCTTACGCAGATGAGGGTTTTTAATTTAGGGATATGCTGGGAGCTCAGTTTCATTTCGGGGATGACACAGAGGTGGTTTGCCTCCAGGGTTTTGCTCCTGGAGTACAAAGATACCCCCCTTGGCCCTGATACCAACTGGGCAGTCTAACTCGGTCCTTGCCAGAGGTTTTGCTGCAAAAGGTGGCTCTGCCCAACCTTTCCAGCGCTGCTCAGGCTGGCTTAGCTCTCATGTGGTGAATCAGATCAAGGAGCTGGTCTGGCTCAGAACAATCTTGCCAGAAGGGAAGAGGAAAAGGCTTGTTTTCAGCCAGCTGGTTCCCACGACAGGTAGCCCTGGCGCAAGGGAATTGGTGGAAGCAGAGCTTCTTACAGAGCTGGTGCTGATTTACACCAGGTTCAGCCAGGCAGGGGAATGGGGTGTAAGTCACAGGTCCCTCTCGGTGCCCAGGAGGTCCATTTCAGACCCAGCTTATCCCCCCAGCCTATGTCCATGCTGCAGCCACAGCTGTGCTGGTGTAGCCTTCTACCAGCACTTCCCAAGAGGTAGGATCACAGAATGGTCTGGGTTGGAAATTACCTTAAAGATCATCCAGATCCAACCCCCCTGCCATGGGCAGGGACACTTTCCATTATCCCAGGCTGCTTCAAGCCCTGTCCAACCTGGCCTTTGACACTTCCAGGGATGAAGCAGCCACAGCTTCTCTGGGCAACCTGTGCCAGGGCCTCACCACCATCACAGTACAGAATTTCCTCTGTATATCCAACCTAAATTTCCCCTCTTTCTGTTTGAACCCATTACTCCTTGTCCTATCACTACAGTCCCTGATGAAGAGTCCTGGTGAAGCTGGGAACAAGGGGAGGGAAGGACTGTGGTAGCACTGTGTTTCTGCTGATACCCCCATGCCTGTTTCATTCCACTGAGAGCCACAAAAAGGTAATTTTTAATTAATTCTGCAGAAAAAAAGGAAACTTTTACAAGTACCTCGAAACAGAATGTGCATCAGCAACACCCATTTTTTAAAAAGCAAAAACTCAGGAAGTTGATGAGTGCAAACAACTGAAATTCAGATGTCAATCTACAGTCAGTAAATGCCCAAACTTGTATAGATGCATTTCCCGGGTTTGCAGAAGAAAAAAATGCAAGGAAAGCAAATGGCCTGGCCAAGGGAAGAACTGGAAATTCTTACAAATTAAAACTTTCAAAACTCAGTCCTTGTTTTGCCTAGACAGTGTTTCTCTGGCTTCTGTTCCCGTTTTAAGTTCAATGTGAAAAAGGTAAAGTTGGAACAGATTTAAACGAGTGTATCCATTAGCCTCTGTACATTCCTAATACCTTTCTTTAGCAGTTTCTGTTTATATCATAATAAAATAAAGAAGTCAGCATTTTTGTCTTGCTACTTGGTAATCTTTAAACAATTTAAAAGGGGGCTGTCCTCTAGATTAACATACATATGTTGGCATAAACAGCAAAGAGCATTTGCATGAGAACAGAACAAAGGGCTTTCCAAAGCTAAGTGCTAAAGTCATGCCATGATCAGGACACGCAGCTTCCCTCGAGTGGGTTTGCTCTGTGCCTCTTCAAAAGCAGATGACTCTCACTGCTAATATTTTATATTTCAGGATTTAATTGGGGGAGTTGCACATTTGTTTTGACACAGGAAAAGAAGGAAGTTTCTTGTGATATCCGAGGCGATCGTTACGGTGGACACTTTCAACCCATTCCCAACCCGAGGATTCTTGCCAAGAGCCGCTCACGGCTCCATAAAACTCCCCGTAGAGCCGGCGCAGGTGGAGAGGGGGATCCTGGGGACGCCGTGGGCGAGCGGCGTCAGAGGACACGGGGGTTCTCATGGATGCAGCGCCGGGGGAAGCTGCGGAGAGGGGAGCGCGCGTGGGCAGGAAGCGAGCGCGGCGGGGGCGGCGCGGCGGGGCCGGTGACGAGCACGGAGCCGCCGCGGGGTCAGCTGCCCGCGGGCGGAAAGGGGAAACGGAGGAGGAAAGACTGCGGAGGCACACGCAGACGTGTTGAGGTGTGGGCTGCAGGGGAGAGCCTAAAAATGAACTGCACGCTCGTAAGCAAAAGCACTTGCAAGGGAGCAGAAAGCTTAAGGCTGTGGCAAGCTCCAGGGAAAGCCAGTTTATCCCCTCTGATAAAAACTGCCTGGAATTTGGCGATTCTCTGGGGTTCTCACTCCGAGACGAGTCCGGGGTTTTCGTGCCGTCATGCATTTGGCTGGAAAAAGGTCAGCCCTCTGTAACACTGCACTGAGTACAGTTTTCCCCTAATTTAAAGAAAACACTTAGAGCTTTTCCTCACTGATAATTAACTCGAGTTGTTATTAACTCACTTGTTGTCTCTATGTCAAGTCACACCCACTCACAAAAGCTCTTAACTGAAAACTGGCTCTTCTTTTAATTTGAGTTGGCTGTACATCAGACAGTGCATGGGAAGACAAGGATATGGCACAACTCAACAGCTACTAAAAGAAAACAAACACCATAGAAAGCAGACATGGACCAGCTTCGCTGGAGGAGTAACTCTGCTCCTTCGATGCTGTGCTATTTATATCGTCATCACCATCATCACCATGCCAAGGAGTCCTAGTTATGTGTTAGGCTGACACCGTGCCCCATTTCCCTGGAGTGCTCAGGGGTGAGAGACGAAAGGGATTTTATAGAATTGTTTAGATTGTGAGAGGACAAAAATACATGGGATGTGCTTCGGGAACACAATGGATCAGGAACACGGCGTGGAAACAGCAATTCCCTCTCTCTTGAACAAGGCTAACACGAGGAACAACCTGATTGCGAGTCATCCTAGTGAATGCACACAGTTTCTACAGCCTGTGCTGAACTTCACAAGGGATAAAAATGCTGCCAGCCAACACTGGGAATTCACAGGGAGAAAGCCTTACACAGGTACAGTTGCAGGGTAACTCTGATGCAGACACCTCCAGCTGGGCACACGGCAGCGATCTGCAAACAAATTCCAATGACCCAGGGATTCTGAGGTAGGCATCAATTGTTAGGGTCAATACTGAATCTCTCTGCCCCAAAAGGAGGCTCAGGACAGGGAGTATTTGTTCCAGAAGAAAGTGGGAAAGAAAAAGAAAAGCCAGCCAACACACAAGCACCCTGAAGGCTCGTTTTCCATCAAGTTTCTTTGATGATGTCATATAAGAAATGAGCAACACCAACTTGCGACCTGCTTAGAGGATGCACAGCTCCGGAATGTCTCTAAACAGGGAAGTCAGATGCCTTTCTAAAGACACAGAGGTAAAGCACAGTGCAGGATGGATTCAGCATAGCCTGCACAGTCCTGGAAAATGTACCAGTACTCCTCTGACCTTAAAAAACAAACTAAATCCATACATAAAACTTTCAGCCTTATCAAGCAGCAAACACTGCAGTGACTGCTGCTCGCAAAACCCTGTCCTGATCAACTAAATAAACATATAAAAATATTCCTGTCACTAATCCTGTTTTATTAGACCTTGGTCCCAGGCCTTTCTAGGCTCTGCTCCGCGTGGGACTGCCCTGGAGGCCATTCTCAAGTGGCTCTGCTTTGTGCTGACACGTTAACACTCGCCGAAGGGCAATGACGCAGGTGGGGATTGCCAGCGGCCCCTTCTCGGCACAGCCCCTGCCCAGAGCAGGGTGCTGCCCTGTGTGTCACCCAGGCAGGCTCTCCTCTGCTGCCAGGGCAGGAATGTGGCCTCCTCCACTGCTGCACTGGCGGGAAGCAGCCCAGGATCTGCCTGGATGCTACCAAGCAAAACCTTCTGTAATCGCCCAAAATTTATTAGTGAACGCAGAGTTAAGTGCCAACAACTGTAAAAATCTACTTCCTTCTACAGAAAAGTTCCCCTTTTATTGTTTGAAATCAAGGTAGAGCTGGCTGAGTCAAGGCAACATAATTCAAACCCTTAAACTGTTTAAATCGTGCTAATGAACTAAACTCTTGTCAAAATGCTGTGTGCATACATTATCGTAACTAGGGTAATTGTGCAGATGGATCATCAGGCCATCAACCTGACTCCAAACAGCTATTCTAAAATTAAGAAAAATATCTAAGACATTTCTTATTCTGTGATAAATACAACATCCTTTTTTTTGTCCCAATTCAGGGACATGTATTTTAAAGCCAGCCAGAAATTCAGCTCTCAACTCTCTAGAAAGGATCGTGCCTGAATATAGCAAGAATTCTGGGGGTATTAAAAAACCCACCGAAGTGTTTGGAGAATCTCCAAGCTCCTGCCACACTTAAAGAAATACATGACTACACTGACACTGCTTAGCTAATAATTTGGGGGTATCGATGCTTTTCATCTAATTCCCTCAGTTGTGCCTGCATTCTGCATGTGTTGGTCCGACTCCAGTTGGCCCAAACCTTTGCAGTGTATTCCCCACCCCCTCTGTGCAGTGAACTTGGCACTTCAATTGCTGTGAGAGGAGTTGGTTTAGCAAACTGATCTGAAGGGAAACCACTCTCCTTTTTTTTTTTTGTTTTCAAGTTGGTTTTCCATTGGAGCAACTCGCCGCTTTCGTTCGCCGCGTGGCCACGCAGCCCCTGTGTGTGGTGTGAGGAAAGAGGTGGGAGTGTGTGAGCAGGGATGGAGGGAAGAGCAGGATGACTCCTTCTGAGAGCAGCCCACGGCTCGGTTGTCACATCAAACAAAACCCTGTGGGCAACCCCTCACAGGTGTGGTTCTGCAGCAGCGGGTCCTGCTTCTGACTGGCTGAGACCACCCACAGCATCACAGGATGGTTTGGGGTGGAAGGGACTGTAAAGATCATCTCGTTCTGACCCCTGCCATGGGCAGGGACACCTCCCACCAGACCGGGCTGCTCCAAGCCCTGTCCAACCCAGCCTTGCAATCCTGCTGTGGGTATCTGAGCTCCCAAGCTGTGAAATCAAGTGAGGGGCAGTTCCCAGGGGTCTACCAGCCCCCTGACCTGGTCACAAAAAACACAGCAAGAGAAGAGATGAGAAAGTGGCAAGTGAGATTTGTATTGGCTTAAGTTGTTGCAGAGTTATGCAAATTCAGTCTTTTACTCTCATCACTGCCAAAACTGGGGAATCCAATTCCCAAGACACTTGGAGAAGTTTCCGGGAAAGGTTTCTGCTGCTATCCCATTCCTTCTGTCCAAGCAGCAACTCAGACTGCTGCTGGGAATTAAAAAAACTCAATACAAAAAAAAAGGGCAGCTATCCAAATAAATTCATCATGTGATGACTGGGAAGAAAGACTGGGAGGGACACAGAAGGGGAAGACTGTTTCTCAGAAAGAGATTTCTTTTGAGAAAAAAAAAATAAAGCTCTGACACAAAAGCAAAGGCAGGACAGGACAAACAAAACCCCATCACCCTGCCAAGAGAACCAGCTGATTTCCACTCACCATTGAAAGGGTTAATTTTCTTCGAGATTCGTAAAGAAATGGATTCCTTCAGGTCTTTCTTCTTCACACACTGAATGCCCAAGTTCTGAAAGCTGAAGCATATGTGGCAAGATTTCAGCAACTAATAACACCTTCAGTGTAGACTATTAAATAAAATATTCATGTTAATTTGTGTGATAACATCCAGTATAAGAAATTAAAAAAAGCTTCTTTTGGGAAGGGTGTACAAGACCTGAGGAGCAGAGATGCTATTTTTCCTAAAGTAAGGGCAGACACAGAAGCAAAAAAATATTAAAATAAAATCCTAAATCATTTATATTATTAAGAATATATATTTCTATATTAAAAATTATTACTCTGCAGTAAACCTATAGCGATTAAAAAGTTAAGATTCTCAGTCTTGGGTGATTTATAGTGACAACCATTTTTGTAATCAATAAACCTGGTAATTTGCATTAGTTAAAGGATTTGCTCTCCTGCTTTTATCAGGGAATGTAAATCTTAAACACTATTTTAAAGGTTGTTTTTTTTTTAACAGGTCAAAACAGGTTTATTAAATCTCACATAGTTATGGAAAAGTTCTGAAAGAGCTGCAGCTCCTCCTGATTTGCATAAAAGTGCAGGTCAACCCAATGCAGGAGGTGGGGGGAGTCCCAGGCAGGGTGACTCTTTCCCACATGGAAAAACCATGACATCATCAAAGCTGAGTGGATGTAAAGCAGGAAGTTAAAAAAAAAAAAAAAAGAAATAATCAGTGTTTCATGATGTTACAATAAGCTCTGAAGATGGGTTGTGCCAGCTGACATCCTTCTCCAGAAGTAACCAGCCATTTCCCTTCCTTTGAAACTCCACAGACCTTTCTTGCTTTACCGAAAGAGCATCTTATTGCACCCAAAGATACTCCTTGTTCCTGCCAAGAGTAGTTCTACACTTCTGAACAAGACTATCCTAGCATGACGTTGAGTTTAATTTCTCTAAACTCCCTTGTCTGTGCCCCACATGCTGTGTTCAGAGGTTCCCAAACCCTCTGCCATCAGGCTCCGTTTCCAGAACCCCTGTTCACTAGAGGAAGGCACGGGCTTCCTTTGCAAACTGAACATGACGTGACCTAGGGGAAAACGAAACACAGCAGCATCTCATAATTCACTAAACCACTTCGCCTTCATATCGTGGCTGCTGATATTCAGATTGGGACTGCACCTTGATGAGCAATCCTATTTCCACCTGCTCCTGGAGGAAGTACTTTCTTTAGGGCTTGGTCACAGCACACAGTACTTTCCCCCCTCCCCCACGAATACCCACTGCCTTCCACAGACTGTGTGAAGCACACCTCAAAGTCCATGAACAGGCCCAGATACATATTATACTCCCAAATAAAGTCTCTCGTGGACAGGAGGCTTTCCAGCACCCTGAAATTCTCAGATTATCAGTGCTGCCTAAGGCTGTGCTGTCACAGTGAAAGTGTGTGTTTAACTGTGGCTAGGCAGAGGCTGGCTCAGAGGAGGAACTGCCGAGAGCCCCAGCAGGGCTGTGGGGTTTCACATCGATGTGCGCTGACAGGAAGCAAGTGAGATAACGAGAAGAGAGAGGGAGAAGTAGGAAGAGAGAGGAAAAAATGAAAAACATCTAGAAAAACTATGATATCATCCTCATAGAGAGAGGAAACTAGGAAGTAAAAATCTGAGTACACAGGCAGCCCCACAAGCTCTGACTTTCATACTCCCGCCTTGATGTCTCGGCCAGGGAGGGCTCTGATCAAGTTTGGGCAGCAGTACAAAGATCATTATACCACAGGCAGAACAAAACGTTTGGGAACTTTAAAACATGGGGAACTTTGAACAGCAGAAAGCAGAGTAATTACTCAGAGCAGCCCAAAATCTGTGATTAATAATTCCACTTCTACTGAGAAAAAAAGAAAGGATTTTTGCTCAATTTGGGATGCTCAGCAAGAGCAAAGAGCCAGAAACACTACTGACAGAGGACATCTCCTGCTCACTAGTACTGGATGAGGCTTTTCTCCAACACGGACTCGAAGAGAAGAATGTGAAGATTGAGTCACCAGCCACAAAAAGGAAAATGACTTTAAACATCCAGATCCAATTATGGATCACACTGTTCTTTCATCTTAAAGCAACCAATGATTTGTTAAAAAAATGAGTGTACCGATGCTGGAAACATTTCAAAGGGAATGTGTCGAGCCTCCTCCCATCAGGATCTCCAATGTCAAACACAAAGCTCACAGTTTCACATTATCAATAAAATGAAAGCAGCCCACTTACTATTCTGTAAGAAACTGAGAGGCTCATTCCTAAAAATATTGAGAAGAATTCATGGATGGAGCAAACAAGCACCAGTGCCCGAAGTGAAACAGAGGCATGGCATTAAGCCAAAGGACAGGAATTGATGCAACGTACAATGGAGATGAAATCACAATCTGCAAATAAATATTTGCAGAGCATCCCAGTGTTTCTTGGTGTGACATCCTGTAATGGCCTCTCTCGCCTCGTGCCTACATACTGAACCTTGTGCAACAAAATGCCAAGAGGAGAAACAATCATCAGTGTCTTCCTGCGCTCAGTGATGGGAACACAGGGCCAGAAAAGGTGTTAAGCAATCAGGCTTTTCTGCTTCGGATCAGCAGGCACAGAGCTGAGGGGGGGAAGTGGGATGGGCCAGAACACCAGACTTCCTTTGACCTTGGCTGAGGAAGCTCGATCTGAGAAGACAAAGGGGAAGCTGGTGAATGGATGGTCAGAGGAAGGTGCAAGGTCCTGTAACAGTTTAGGATGTTTGCAAGTCAGCGTGCCCCGTGCCACCGGAACACACTGCAGCGCATTCATGATCCCTTGAGCCTGGGCTGGATGCTGAAGAAGCATCTCCGCTGTTTATTTCACCATCAGGCAATCACCACCTTCAAAACAGATGTGTCTTCAGCTCTCTCCTTTAATAGACTCCTACTGACTAAACCCACATAAACATGGAGTAATTTCACTAACACCAACAGAATCCCATTGGCCTGAGAGCTGTGTGTAAGAGCTACTTGTACACTGAAATATTTACCTGATTTTCTTCCCAGCTCAGTTATGCTTACCCCAGAGCAAGAGCCTACTTCCGTATTTCCTACGTTGCAAACTCTGAACCGCAAACAGCTTGCCACTTCTAAATTCCCCTCTCCAGCACTAATCACTCCATGTTTGCTGCAGCTTATTCTGCTTTCCTTTTATTATACAAGACTTAGTAAACTTAGAGGAAACGCCATCAAATACAACTGTATTTGAGATATTCTTAGTAGCACTGAGAAATGTCTTCTACATATCCTGAGTTTCCCTCACTGCATCTACAAGCAGATCCTTCCCTGGCACACTTACTCTTCAGAGCTGGGCCTGAGCAGAGTCTGTATTTTCACTCGAAACAACCCAACCCAAACAACAAGCAACAGCAGTGACAGCTACTAACACATTTCTAGATGTGTCACAACCACTGTCTTCTAGATTACATGATACTCAGCCACTACAAACTTTCTCCAGAAAGTCCAAATATAATTTCCATGGAAGATGTGAACTTCCCTCATCACCACCAAGTAGCTGCTACCCATTCTATTACTCACCATTTTCACATGTACCAAAGAGTCATGCTCAAGAGTAAGATGTATTAATGAATAAGACTAAAAAAAGTAGGTGTGAGAAAGGAAAAGAAGACAGACATTGGGAGAATGGATAAAGGAAAGAAAAGGGTGACAGGAAAGAAAAAGCGCAAGTGTAGTATTGAAAAAAGAAGGAAATACTTCAAAGGGAAGTTCCCTGAGATGGATTAGTAAACTACAGCAAAGACAACATTCTAATTGCTCTTTTAATCATTAGTGTGAGTTTTAAAACACAAGATTAGCAAATCACTTGCATAATTAATCAAACTCCCAAGCAACACCATTACTCACGACAGGACTCGCCGTTCTGGCCCAAACTCAGCTTCGTAGTAGCCATCTCTGCAGTCTTTTCCTACCAGATCATGAGGGTGTGGCTTGTAGGGTTCATTCTTTGTTACCAACGTAGTTCTTATTTTGACTTTCCCAAAATAGTTCAGAATCTACAAAAAAATGCGAGATGTTTTCGAGATTTTAGGTATCAGTCCCCGGCTGTTACAGAAAATAATTTTTATCCTGAAATACTCTACAGAAGAAACACCAGAGCCATGCAGGTGACCACACAGAAATGCTGCTTGAAGAACAAGTCTACCTCCAAAGATTGTAGGAAAAAACTCCTAAAGCCTCAGGGATGAGGATATTACCTGTGCATGGAACCTTAAATAGTGAAAGAGGATCTTAACAGATACAGCATGACACAATCCCCTCTGAAGCTGTTGGGTTTTTTCCCAACTAATTCTCAGATGAGTATTCAATCTTACATTCAAGCTGGGGAGTACCAAATTCTCAAGCTCCCCTACCAGAGCTTTCACAGCAGTCATCAGCCTAATTCAGTGCTCCTTTCTCAGGTGCATAAAAGCAACCTCGAGCTGACGGCTACCAGTGAAGTCACCAAGTGTGGGGGAGTGTAAAAGAAAAAAAAAAAGGAGGAAAAACAGTTTGGCCTAAATTGTTTGACGCATAAAAACTTGAAAGCAAATGCAAGACTTGCTCAGGCACACGTTTGTGCAGAGGTGAGCTTGCCTCCTCCACTTCCCCTGCCCTATAACTAACAATTCTTCTCCTTCCCTTCCTTTCATCCTCCTGAGACTCCAAGGATCCATCATGTATCCTTTTTAGTCAACACCTCAAACCTTTGACTTGAGCTGTGTTCTACCCGTCATCATGTGTTTGCTTCTTCAATCTTAAATTTGGCTCCATTCAGTCTTCTTACAAGCCACTGTTACTTTTTACCCTTAAAATGATAACATCACTACTCCTTCACTTTCTTCAACCATTACATTATTTCTCCCTCATTTCACACCCAACCCCATGAACTTGAAGCTGATCTAGCTTTTGGTTCTCCAGTTCCTCCTTGACGTTCATCTTCATAACCACACCATGAAATTTAATCTCTTCCTGGCCCCTCTCTTCTCATCCTCATTCATGTTTCCATCTCTAGAGGGGACTCCCCTGGAACCTAATCAGCACTAAAGCCTCCTACGGGCTTCAGGGAGGCAGGAATTCACCTAGAAATCACCTGCTAACAGTAAAATCAGCTCTGTCATCAATAGTCACCTTTCAAAAGAACAAACTTGGCCACGCTTGCATGATCAGCTACCCATGTCCCATCTCCCCTCTGGAGACATGCACATGGCCTTCATGTGCAGCACAGTCCAAGAAAAGAGGAATCAAAGCTTGATTCAGCCCATTCAGCTTGTGCCCTGACACAGGCTCAGGCTGAGAGTCTGTGCAAGCCTCTACTCTTGCCAACAGCCCACACAGTCCCTTGTTCAATTGGCAGAACGCTGAAGAAATGAGTCTGGCACCATCTCCATTTCCTGCATTCCCTAACCAAATCTGGCACTGTGATAGTCAAAGGGAAACCTTCTTTGCTTCTTCCCTTAGTAATTCTGGCTCCAGGGCTGGACCAGCTTCCACAGTTGCTTTATGCAGTAGAGACTCACTCTGCCGCTCAACACATAACTGCCAACACTGTCTTTCTCAAACCCTCCTTCTTAAAGAGCTTTTATGCCTCAGCATAAAACACCTCATGTTTTTCACATTTCACAACCTCTCTATCTGTTGTTTTTCTGCTGTGATTCCAGAGACTCCATTTTTGGCTCCACATTGTTTCTTTTGTACTTGCACACACTGCAAACACAGATACACAGCCTCTGTTCCTGGGCACTGCAATGGACTGCAAGATGGCAAGTGCTCTTAACTTCCCTTTTAAGTTTGAGGTTTCTCCTCTAATCTCAGCTCTGACAGACCTTCTCCAAACTGAAATGGATCAAGGAAACAAAAGCAACTTAAATATCAGATAGGGGACCAGAAATCCTTTTCTCCTACCTTACCTGTCTAGGGTGTCCTTTGTCCAGCCTATGAAAGCTACTGCCCACGGGGTTCCATTCCAGCTCTACTGTCTCTATCTTTGTCCCTGCTTTCATCACAGCTGCCAGGGCTCTTCTGAACCCCTTCATTCTGGATTTCCCAACCCATCCATGGTGCAACCACCCAACTCATCATCATTGCAGATGCTCTGAGGACACAATTCCCCTTTCTCAGCTCATTTTTAAGTTCTGTGCCCCCTTCTGACTTCACACACCTCCCGTTGGTGTCTTTTGCAGAGCCCATTCGCCGCATCACGGGCGATTGTTCGCTTGTACAAAGCGCCTTCTTTCATGTTGTGCCCAGCAACGTTTCAAAGCCTTTCCACATTTTGTAGGCAAATTCCTTCAACGCTCTCCCAAAATTCACGCTGCGGTCCAAACCGTAAAACCAAACCCACGTCACCTAACTAAGAAAGCAGAGCAAACGTGCAGACAGAGAAAGCTACTAATGAATGGCTCCCAGACCTTGAGTCTTCACTGAGTCCCCTCTAGCAGCACTTTGTAAACCACCTCTGCACCTTCTCCTCTTTTCGTAAACCAAATCTTTTCGTGACCAGGAGCAAGTAACTCTTTTCCCACTCTGCTCCAAGTCCATTTGCATGCCAAGGAAAGAATCACAGAACAAAAGATGAAAAGCGTTGTATTTACTGTGCAGAGTCCAACACATAGCTATGAGCATCACGGTAATGTGGGCAATGGTAATTCCCGGATAAAAGCGGTATTTACCTGGATGGAAGGGAAGGTCTTATTGTTTTCAGTACTGTGTTCTCCTGGAATGCTGCCTGCAGATCTTCCCTCACACTTGTATCTGAAACGCATGCCCCTTTGCCTGGGTTGCTCAAATATTTCAATGTAGGGCTCGGGGCCACCTTAAAAATAAAATATTTTCAACGTTAAGACACAGCAGAGCTTAGAAAGCAGCAGCAGATGCAAGAATTAGAATTTCTAGACTTTTGATTTGCATTACCATCTTTCCACTTGGTCTGCCTTATCAGAAAAACCTACTCTTTACGTACATGCACATGTTGAAGGTGGGGTACAAGGGAAGAGAACAGATTTGGATGAAACATCCATGGTATCAATGCCGTGGAAGTAATTAGCAAAAAAGACACCCTTCCCTCCATCTCATCTAGAACTTAGCTTCTTTTAACCATCATAGAAGACACGTCTGGTAAAAGATGATTTTATACAACAAAACCCAAATCATTATTTTGAGGGAACGGTTGACATTTTTAGGAATAATACAGTTTTAAGAATGGCTGTCCTCTCCAAGCACTGGTACTGTCAACTGCTATGTTCTCTTAAGCGTCCTCTGAAAGTGAAGATGTTTGCTCAGAATTGATTGATTTAGTTCCTATCCCAGTGCAGCAGAAACTATTCAAATTATGCAAAAAAACCCCCACCCTACTGGGTGGAATACTGTCACTGTGAGCTCAGAAAATACCTGATTGCTCGTATTAAGTTCTACATTTTGAGCTGCCCATCTCCCACGGGGCTGGTTTCTACTTGCAGTATCTCCCCAGACAATGAAACCTCAGAAAAGCTATTGAGCAGTTGTCAGAAGGGAGGTTTTTTCAGGAAAAACAGAGTGATAGATGAGAATAAGAGACAGCAGAACTCTTAAACGGGGGGGTTAGAAAGACATTAACTTAGCAAGAGCCTAAGTACTTTTCAAGTGATGTTTTATTGCCAGACAGTAACAAGCTATTTAATGTATCTCACTGAGAACATCAAACAGGACAGTCAATCAATCAGTGACAACAGTGGGATGGCATGTGAAAAACAAACAACAGAGGTTAAGCAAATATTGTTGAAGTTGAATCATCACAGTGCTACACGATCAGAAGAACGTAGCTTATGGAAATGTCTGCTGAGCTCTCTGTCATCTTCATGTAATAGCATCCTCCTCAAGAAAGGCTGAGCATCACAAACAAACAGGACAGACAATATCCCGTGGCACAGCACTGAAAAAAAAGCGCTTGGACTTCAACACAATAAGCAAAACAGTTATTAAATATACTGAAAGTGCTGAAAGGGTAAAAGAACCCCTACTTCCTTTTGCCCAAGGTCTATGCTGCCTGAGACTCCACAGCATATAAGTTTTGGCAAAGAGGCGGATTCCAATCCTAACTCCATAATAAAGGCTTCTCTTTTGCTGCACCTACAATGGTTTAGGTACCCCTGCCAACACAAAGCTTGAACTTTATGCCTGGGATTTGTTGATCGCAAAACATTTCCAGTGCTGCAGCAGTTCATAACCAAAGTAGGAAAATATTATAACCTATGAGATAAAGTTGTCAAGAGCAGCAGAGAAGGGATGGAAAGAACGACATCTGAGACGTCACCTCAGTCTGACCTGAATGCACATTTATCTGTCACACACCTACAGCCAGTGGTGGAACTGCATCCACCACTGTGTGAGAGCAGCTCCTGTGCTGGGATTGTCTTCAGCAACTGGAGCCTCTGCAACACCTGAATGCCTCTTCGAAAGCGCAATGCACTTCTACTCTAGGCTGTGTTTGGGGTCAAAACCTTTGGGAACTGTGGTTCAGGACTCTTTATAGACCTTTCTAACAATCAGTCAATCAAAATGCAGTTTCTAAACTGACCACGTCCCATAGGGTAGATTTTAAATAACTTTCTGATCACCAGCCATGAGCTGTCATCTTAAATACACATTAGCCACTAGCCTAGGTCCAGTTACTTAGAAGTCCCTTTTCTAGATACTTCCCAGCTCTTTACCTAACTCTCCTTTAGATGAGCTTTGCATATCTTCTCTTTCTGGAAAACAAGCAAGTCCAGCAAAGGGGAAGGGGAAGACAGGCATTGATAACAAAAAAGCCTAGAAATGATGTAAAGCTGGTTTCAGAGAGAGCAGAAGTCTGAGCTTCTCACAAAACCACGCTCACACATCTGTGTATGGCTATTTTAACTTTCACACTTCAATTTACTTATGCTATTGCATTGATCAGCACAAATACAGACACACATCCATATACTAAATTAAAAATCTGTTTTACAAGTTAAAATGACAAAATTGCAGCTAATTGCCTACTAATCATTACACTTGGAGATTCTCATGCTTACGTAGCTGCTAACCAGACGTGCAGGACACCCACAGACATTACGTATTTGTCAAAACTAGCCAGAGCCCCAGAGCCTCGCCGCTTGAAACTACAAGAGCGCAGTCACTTGAGGTCTTTAACTCTTGCTGCTTTCACCAGCAATTTCCCTTCACCTTCTATTAATACTCGCTTGAGAGGGCTATTTTCTCACCTGTTAAGAGCCCTTTATTTTAAAACTCTGGGCTCAGTGATCTTTACAGGGCTGTGGTCGAAACAAATGTCATTGAAGGTAAACCCACTGCTCAGCAGCAGGTGTGTTTGTGGGAAAGTAAAGCTCGGTGACGCGGCAGCCTCCAGAGATTAAACATTAAACTTCATTTTGTCTTGGCTGCCTCTCTCTCTGTTTAAGAATCACGTTATCATCTCTGCTGTGCTTATCAGTGTCATCACGTTTTGTGTAGAGAGGAAACACACAGAAGTGTTTGTGCGAACGAGAGGGATTACCAGCACTGTGCAGCCAAGTGTCCAGTGTTCCCTATTTCCGTAAATCAGCGGTGTGCTTGTGAAGTGGCACAGCTTCAGCTATTTCACAATCTGCTCTCACACACACTCACACACACACAGAGGTCTGTTAGCTCCCACACAGTCACTACAGACCTGTCCTCCTCAGGTCTCGCTTTGTTTGTCAAACAAATGTGAGATACCCCAAAACCCAAACTCTCACTAACTCTAGAAGAGAAATGCACAGCTACTCATAGTACCTGCCTGCCCACAACCACTCCATAAAGCATTTGAAATGGAAGAAAAGAAAAAATCTAGCTCAACCTTCATCTAAATTCTTAAGAGTTTAATTGTCTTTGTAATTAATTCTAATTGCCTATACACATGCTAGCAATAGAAACATTGTGCTACATATTATAACCTGCCAGTCATTCTTTTTGTTATTAAATTGCTTTTTCCCCCTCTTGCCCCAAATGCAACACTGAATAATTTTCAAGAGAATATAAGAGATCAAGTGTCCCAATTACATACGCAAGGAAAACAGGTAAAAGCAGTGACAGCCCCCAGAGTTCAGCAAGGAAAAGAGGTAAAAGTGGTGACAGCTCCGAGAGTTCAGCCAGTTTATGCTCATTCAAGAGCTGAAGGGTGTTTTATTCTCACATTTTGAGCAATACAAAGAGGAACAAAATGACAATCCCTAAAACTCAGAACAAAATTCTGTCAGACCTCTCCATGACAAGAAACCCGGGATGGCTTAAAGTTTAACACAGCCTGTGCCATGAGGGACGAAGTGTGACATGCTGCCACCAAGCAAAGTGACACTCGATCGAGGGTCCTGTCTCCTTCCTTTGCTGCAGGCAAGCAAGGCTCTGGAGGAACTGCCCAATTTGTCATTTGTGTCCAATTTTCTTGCACAGCCAGGAGTGCCCGGTTAACAGACTCTCCACCAACATCTGCATGTTAAAGCAGAGCAGGTGTGGGTCTTTGTGGAAGATGTGAAAGTATCATCCGAAACTCTCCGGCCCGAGGTGACTGCAGTGAGACACAGATGGGAGAAGCGTTGCTCTTTAACTCTGATGTCACTGCTCTGTACAAATCCCTGGTGGCCCTAAGTCTGTCATTTCTAAAAAGCAAGAATGTATCCACTTATAACCTTCTGCAACACCTCAGGCAAAGAGGGAGGATGGTGAAAGCTTCGTTACAGTACACTCCGGTTTAAGCAAAAGCAACTGCAAACATAAATGTGACTTGATCTGAAGAATCAGCAATCTACCTATGGCTCCATAAACTGCACAAATTCTAACAGAGACCAACAAACGCTCATGAACTTCCTCTTTACTATCGTGTTACATTATAAAAGGCAACTAGCAAAAAAACAACGACAAAAGCTAGCTAGTACCAGGAAGTTATAAACTTCCCCCGCTGAAAAATTCCTTATCTGGTTCCTAATTACACTGAAAATACATAAAGACATGAAAAAAAAAAAACCCCGAAACTGCTCTCTCCTGCTTCAGTGTTGCCACTCTAGAATACATCACAACATTTAAAGGACAAGCCCAGCTGTCTTCTCTCTATGTTGATAGTTAGCATACCTATGTATTTATCAGGAGTGAAAATTCATACCTTGCTAAGTGGAAACAGAACACACATACTCCGGTTTTGAAAAACAGCCTTCCCTAGAAATACTATTCTAATTAGTATAGCCAAGTTTTAAATTTAGGGGTTTTTTTTAACCCTAAGAAAGGGTTACCAGAGAGACTCCTCCCGAAAGGATGACAAACTCGGTTTAATTTAGCCTGAAGAAACTTAACTGTGCTTTTTGTTGTAATTACTCAAAGCACTCCCTTATCTGCGTTACTCTGCATTTTTGCCATCAGTTTCTCATTCATTTGCATTCTCACAGCCGAGTTCCGATGCGAACAGGATCCTGATGAGCATCACCCAACCTTCAGTGTGTTGTCTCCAGCCCAGATACGAGACCCGCGTGCGTATTTAACACCTAAAGGCTTTAACGCCGCAAGTTTAAGACTTAAGAGATCCATTTGAAATGGAACAGCCTTGTAAGATCTCATCGCGACTCATCCGAACAACCCATCGGCGCTTCAGCCTCGCAGTGTAAACACCCAACGCGACCAGCGCGGGAGGGCGGAGAGTGCTCGGAGCCCCCCGGGGCCGCTCCCCGCGCCCCCCGCCCAGCCCCGCCGCTCACCGGCCATGCTGACAGCTCCGCTCCAGCCTCTGCGCCGCGGGGCTCCGGCCCGGGCCCGCACACCTCGCAGGGACGCACGGACGGCCGCGGCTGCCGGGCTCGCCGCCCTTTTCAGGGGGAATTTCCCGTGGGGCGGGCAGACGT
>VXAZ01006597.1:1033064-1133380 GCA_013399875.1 Gymnorhina tibicen
GCCCCCGCCGCGCCCGCCCCGCCCGGCAGCCGCGGGAGCGGATCCCCCGCAGCACAGAGACCCCGCTCCGGGGAAGGTAGGCACAGGTCTCTCCTCCGGCCCTGCCCTGCCCGGTAGCCAAAAGTACAAAGGAAAAAGTTCAGCTGCTCTGATTTCAGAGCACGGCAGATACACCGAGAGCCTGTTTCCTTCCATACCCGCGCCCTTGCAGAGCATCCCTCCTACACCCCGCTCTCCCGCCCTGTCAGCCTCGAGAAACCAAGCGCTCTCGTTATCCATCTTTTTCTCGGTTGCATGGAGCCTGGTGGTCAGCCCAGAGAAGGGAAAGCTCCAGGGAGACCCTTACTGCAGCCTTCCAGTGTCTATCTAAGCCCCTTTTGGCGTTTGTAAGAAGGACAAGGACTGACTTTTTACCAAGGCCTGTAGTGACAGGACAAGGAGGAATGGCTTTAAATTGACAGAGGGCAGGGTTACATTGGATAGTGATAAGGAATTCTTTACTGTGAGGGTGGTGAGGCACTGGAACAAGCCTACCCTGAGAAGCTGGGGATGCCCCGTCCTTGCAAGTGTTCAAGGCCAGGCTGGATGGAGCTTGGAGCAGCCTGCTCTAGTGGAAAATGTTCCTGCCCCAAGCAGGGGGTTGGAACGAGATGGGCTTTGAATGCCCCTTCCAACCCATTCTGTGATTCAGTAACTAAGCTGTACGTACTAGGGATAGACCAACATTGCAGGTGAGGTAAAAACTGATCACCAACAAGCTGATTAAGTCACAGTGATTAACTTTCAATCTACCAAACCTCCAGAGCATCCCAGATCCTCAATCTCACAGCTTGGCCCTGACACAGCGAGATGAAGCAAAGGAGTTGGACAGTGGGAAGAACCCCACAGCCGCATGTTTGGCTCAGGTGGAGAGGTCAGTAACAAACAAACAAATCTGGGAGGAAACTAAAAAACACCTGAAGAAAGGGGAACGTAAAGAAACAGGAAGGCCACACCTAGCTGTGGTGTAAGACTGTTTAGTCAGCAACAAAATTTAAATTTTTTTCTTACATCTTTACTCTGGCAGTGGAATAAACTGCCCCATGTGAAAATGCAGTTAAATCAGTTAGTGTCCCTGAAAATGAAAGATTAATAAAATAACAAGAAAAGCCTGAAAGAACACTCACGGGAGGTACAAAACCGGTAGGTTTTAACTTTTTTCACTATCCTATTTCTAAAGCTAAGGTTATTGGGATGTCCACAATCCCATAAAGCTGAAAATGTTGTTCTGTGATCTGCAAATCCATACACCAACCCATGTAACTAAGCAGAAGAGGCTGCCAAATGCTTATTATTTTTCCTGCTCTGTAGTCCATCTCATATTAATAGGACTTCTCTATGTAACCTTCATTTTGCTCAACTATCAGCATATTTCCTATAAACTGAAATGATCTTTCTTCACCCCACAAGCAAAACTTTCCTTATTTAAGATTCATGGTTTGTCACATGGTAGGATTGTTGCACCCCTGTCAAACTTGTAACTGAAATTGGAGTAGAAGAATCCTAGGGAGCACACAGGATGATCAAAATGTCTGTGACATTAGCCTTAGATGATTAAAGAAAAACGACATTATTCAGATTTTATAATAAAACAATTCTATGGCTGTGGGTTAGTTTCTTGCCAGAAGAATGTAATTTCTTATTTTCTTTTCCACAAAAAAGCCAAAACAAAACAACACAAAAGATACAAACCAGCAGTGCCCTAAAAGTATGAGAAATTCAGACTAGATTTTTATGTCTTCAGGGATTTCTTGGATTCCCTATAATTGATGATGCACAATAAAGCAGGCAAGTGGGTCTAATATTCTAAATCAAACTCGGACTTTACCTACACCAGCACACGTGATCCCAAAGCACGAACTGAAAAAGAGACCACAACTAAAATTGTGCTGCTCTACAACAAAGGCAGCAAATTGGAAAACACACAACCTGAATTCTCTCTGCTAAGTGCCCCGTCCAAACAATCAGCTCGTCAACGTCTCATATTAGAAGATGCTTCAGTTTTTTAATTGATAACCTGGTGGTTCAAGTTTTGTACAAGCCTTCCTTCCCAGGGCTGAACAGCCAGAGAAATGCCCCCAATTTGAGGGCATCCCTGCAGATCACAGGAGTGACCTGGATAGCATTTTTAAAAGGAAAGGGGTGCAATTCCTCTGGGATAGCTGAAGCTGTAGATGTGAGTTTTGAGTTTGGATGTAAAGCAGGTTGTCAGTACAGATGTATGAAGTGACTAAATACTTTTCCTTACTTCAGGCTGGTTTGCCAAATCTCTGATAGTAAAAACTGTGACATTTCAGAAAGAATGTATTCAGGTGCTTCCCTAAATACAGTTTATATCCCTGGTTTCCACCTATTTTTCCAGCCCATTACACTACTGAGTAAACACAGACCAGGGCACCAGGGAGACTGTGGCTCTAAACAGAAGCATCTACTCACTTCTTCAGAAGGAAAGTGTTATTGTAGGGTATGCACAATCTAAACCAATGTGAAATTAAGGGCACTATTCCAGGTAATACAAATACCATGTTATGACTAAAACATAATGAACATTCCCTAGTTTTCCCCAGCTCTTTTAAACTCTTAACTCTTAGGGCTTGCAGGAACAGGCTACTCAAAGATAATCCGTAAGATTGCACGTACGAAATTGAGGTGGTATCTCACATACACACCAGTGTCTTTGGTACAAACTGCTCCTTGATATTATTTCTAAGAAAAAATAAGAATGGATTGCACTTCTTACAGCATACCAAAAACTTCATCTCCATCCCTTCCTTCAAATGAAAACAACCTGTGATAAGAGGACAACCAACCATATGAAGAGTTTCATTGTGTAAGAACTGTGTGCTCCAATCATCAGAATACACAGACTACATCTGGCTCAGGAAGCTCCTGAACAAAGTGACTGAAGGAAGGACAGCATGAAAAGGAGATGTTTTCCTGAAGGTTTTTCTCTAGCAGTAGCCATAAGCCGATGGCCAGGGAAAGGCACAACAGCGAGACAAAAGGAGCTTTTAGTCTAAAATCAGCGTAGCTGTTTTATAAAACGTTCATGTTCCTAAACTCTATGGAAACCAAGAAGCCTTCCCAAGGAAAAGGCAAAAACCTAAGCAAATGAAAGCGGCCTTACTCAAAGTCATGCAAGCATGAGGATATTCCTCTATTCCCGACTACCCTGTACACAATTCTGCTCTGCTGCGATCGGAATCCCTGGCACAGGGATTATCCCGGGAGAGTGAGATGAACTAGAGGATTGCAGCATAGCTTTGGCAATCACAGAAACCTCGTCAGCTACTGACACGAAGTGTAAGAACATGCCATAGCTTTGGGTATATGCAGATCTCTGCAAAAAGCGGATGGAATTCCCCTCCTGCAGTACATTGCATAACAAAAGCCAGGTGCTTCACTATTATTTTTGACAGCTGACTTTGGCTTAGCCAGAGGCAAGATCCCAGAATTCTTAGGCCAGTCTGATCCAGTGCTTCACTTCCTGTCTTCCAGTTAAAGCAAGTGTTTTAAGATCCCATTTCTCTCCACTTATCAAGTCCAAAGACAAGTCCTCACCTCCTGCTTTTCACTGGCTGCTGCACTAGCACAGTTAACACCTATGTTGCTATAAGGAATAAAGCTCCCTGTTCTGGCAGGGAACGTCAAGGGTAGAGGGGAGGGATAAAAAGCCAGCACTAAAACCTCCTACAGCAAAGGACTGAGTGTTTGACAGGGTATTTGTCAAGCCTAGGACGATGGCTCTTTAGTGGTGCTTAGCACAGGCATTGCCCAATGAAGCCGGCTGTGATAGGACAGCAGCACAGGCAAACTGTTAAGCCTTTATTTCCTGTTCCCAGCTATCTGACTTCCATCAAAGATAAGGCCCTTGTCAGTGGCCTGCTTAGGCAGACACTAAGGTACTTTCAGCTCTCCTAATATGGTACATCATACTAGGAGTAAAAATAGTATTAATAAAATCATTCCCTTCTCTCCTTATGGAATAAAGTTAAGTCCTATTTTCTTGTCCACTGTATCTCAAGCCTCACCTACTGCCAGATTAGAAATTTCCAATCCTCTATGCCTTAAGAAACCTTTTGCTGTTTGAAGTGCATTTTTTAATCTCAAAGGCATCTTACTTAAACACTGTCAGACCTTTTGGTGGCTAAAGCTTTTGTGGGTATTGGTCCTGAGGAAGGTTCTAATGCAGAAGCCATTCTCAAAAAAGTCATGGCTTCCAGATTAATGATAAACTCAAAGGTTGTTCAAGTCATTCTGCTGGAAGTGTTCCTGAACCACGCTTTGAGTTTGTTTGACATAGAACAATGCTACTGTGCCTCCCTCAAAACAGGGTGGAGAGAAAGGAAATGCTAATAGAGAAAGGTTGGTCTTGTGGATAAGGCACAAGGCTGTGATTCAGGAGACTGGTATTTGGCTCTTGGCAAGTCAGCCTTTCTACTCTTAGGCAAGCTGTTTAATTCTCTAAACCTCAATTTCCCCAATCAGAGAAGATACTTCCTTGCTCCCACACTTCTGCCTTATTCTCTCATGATGCAACTTCTTCAGGGGATGAACCCTCGTTACATGAAAGCGCCAAGCACAAAATGACGACAGCTTAATGAACACTGGGGTAGAGTCAGAAAAACACAGTGTCCCCTCTCTGTCTCCTCCCATCCAGGTAACTCACTCCTGCATGTTCCTACACTGTTCCAAGCACTCCTTTGGAGACACAGGAGCGTGCTTAAAAGTAACCTGGAGGAAACAAGATTATCCTTTTTTTCTGCTGGCTCAGTTTTTACTGAGCCAGTTCCATGTACAATCACAGAAATGACTCTGTCAGCAGGAAGGAATGTGGTGGCACCAAGGCCAGAACAAGTTTCTGGAAGACAAATTTGGGCAGAGGTGCCTGCTTCCTGACAGAGTGCTAACGTCATGGAACTGTAGCATAACACTGTATTTTTAGCCTGAGAAATTGATAAACCTTCCTGAAATTTCTAATTCACACTCCTTCCTTCCCAGAGTCAGTATTCAGAGCAGAACTTCTCAGGCACTTTCTCCCCCAGACCTCTCAAGTGCTTCCTATTCCCTTCTCCTCATCTCAGTGCTATAAACACATACCACAGTTTGGGAGCTGCATTATTTAACAGAGAAAAACTTTAAATGTTTGTTGGCAGGCAAAGAAAGAGATGGAGTAGTGTTTTCATTTTCCACTGTGTTACATTCTCAGTACAGTGAAGCTGATTAGTGACCTCTGAAGTGGTCACTGAAACTGCAAACTCCTTCCTTATGCCACAATCAAGATTCATCTGATGCAGTAGAGCTGTAGGGAAAGGACTTAGAGAAGAGATAAGCTCAAGATGAGCAGAAGGACGCTAAGTCAGCAGAAAACAACCTTTTTCTGCCCAGAATGATTTTTTTCAAAATAGATTACCTCTATAAGCCAGATCACTGTTGCTACTTTTAAAGGGAAGCAATAGAATTGCTCCATCTGCAGCCACAAAACAAATATAAGGAGGCAGAAGGAAGGATGGGAATTGTCCCTTTAGCAACAGCAAGCTGCTAGAGTATGAAGTTTATCATGAAAACTGCATACTAAAAATATACAAGCAATACATGTCTAAAGTAATTCTGCTGCTCCCCAAAACCCCAGCATATACCAGCCAGTCACCGTGCACTGGATCCACTACAGACGGTAACAATCACTCATCCAGGCTTTTATTACAAGACTTCCCTTTTTCCTCAGGGCTCACAAGATGCTTAAGCTACTTAACACCACCCTGGGCTTCAAGAATCTCAGAAGACTGTATCTACAGCCAATAATCAGAATCAATTAGGTTGGAAAAGACCTTTGAGATCAGAATCCAATCTCTGACTGAACGCCACCTCATCAAGCAGACACGGCAGCGAGTGCCACATCCAGTCTTTCCTTAAACACCTCCAGGGCTGGTGAATCCACCACCTCCCTGGGCAGCCCATTCCTATATCAAATCACCCTTTCCGTGAAGAAATTCTTCATAATGTTCAACATAAACACCCCCTGGTGCTGCTTAAAACTGTGTCCTCCTGTCCTATCACTGCTTGCCTGGGAGAAGAGCCCGACCCCCACCCAGCCACAACCTCCTTTCAGGGAGCTGCGGAGAGTGACAAGGCCACCTTAAAGAGGTGAAGAAGGTACCTTGTTTCAGTACAGCCCCACCAGATATATCTCCTCTTAATTTGGAGTCTCACAGCTTAATTTTCAACCTCTAGCCCAGTGACTCCTCCAGTTCTGATTTGTACAGTTAAAGATTACACCCAGGAATGACAGAGTGACACTGCTCTTCAGACCAAAGGTAAACACCCAACACCTTCTGGGACAAGTTTACACATCAAGTCCTCCTACATATGCAAAGCAAACCTCCAGTTTGTAAATTAGCCACTACACCTCTTAATCTGGCCCTGCATTAGCCCTTTCTTAGAAATTGTCCGGGGCTGTGTGTCACAGGTGCCACCTCAGCACGCAAAGTCTTGCCAGCAGTAGTTGGCCACAGTCAACTCCGAGTAAGCCACGAGCAGGCTGCTCACCCCGCTGCTGTCTGCACTTTGTGCCTATGCAGCCAGTTCACTGCCATGCTGCAATAAAATAATTTAGATTTATTAACAAGGCCCACATCTTAGTAAGGCTACCATTATTAGTCTGAGCTTTCTGAATTACAGGGTTGAAAGCCCTTGATTTCTCACCCAGAACAGTGATGAGTTTTGCTATTTCATTGTCTTGTTCATTTGGCAGTTGCTACATGACTTGTCAATTTTGCTTTTAGGACATTTGGGGAAAGTTTGACATCGTTTTTGTAATCAATGTTGTGGTTAACCTCTCATATAATAATGAGTTTGAAAAATACTCATTCATCTGCACAGGATTTCCACTTGAGAGCCTTAATATTGCTGAAAACAGATGAAATCCAAAAACAACCTCTGGGTTTTCAATCTGAAATATTGTGCCTTAGGTACAGTAAATGTGTCAGGCACCACGAGACTCAGAACATTTTCAGATGCTTGAAAAAAATACTCTATGTACCTTACCCACTGTATGCAAGTAAAGAATACACATACCAATCTGACTTTTTTTTTTTTTAATTAAAAAGAAAAATAAGCCAAGAAGAAGAGTAATTCTTCAAGAGATCTCTTGTGCAATAAAAACAAAAAAAAAGGAACTGAACTGATTTTTTGCTCTGTGCAGTGGAAATAACAGCTCTGGTCACAGCCTGTTGAATGGAAACACAACAGACACCACAAGCTGCTTCTGGCAAGTACGTGCAGGAACCAGAGGAAGGAGAAGGCCTAACCCAAGAAAGAGCTGACAGAAAGGAGCCAGAAGGATTAATTAGAACAAGGGCTAGTGTTGGCTACAAGGGCAATGTCGTACATAAAGCTGAATATAAAGAAAAGGCAACTGCTTTATGGAAAGGTTCCGTAACAGGCAGATGGAAAAAAGACAAAATTATTAAAGCCACTGATGTCCCAGCTCCACTTCTGATTAGTCTCAATGAGACCCTGGGCGCAAGTCAAGTCAGCAGTGCTGAAAGTCAATGTGTTCAGTTCTCTGTGTCTCAAAGGCTCAGACAGGTACCTCCTACCTAAACTCTTCCATTACGCCAGCCCCATGGATCCTAAGATAAGCATTACAGGCTCCAGTATCCAAAGAGTAGAACGTAAGGAATGGAGGGCATTTGGAATAGTCTCTGATTACAGTTCCACTGCTCTTACTCCTGGGTTGTCACAGCAGCTTGTCCCTTAAGGGCCTTGATGCCATTGCCTCAGCGATTTGAGTGACACCCTTGGGTTTGTGGTGTCTCAATAAAATGCCACCTCGTGGTGACCACCATGATTTCCTCACAGGGCACACAAATCCTGCTTCCCTCACTGCTCTGGCTGTCTGCTTCTCCCAGAACACGAGGGTAAAGATTCCCATACGCAAAGCAGAGAACTGTAGTCTCTGTGCACTATCTTGAGCTCTCATCTCCAACAAAAGTAGCCAAAGAGAGCTGACTGTGCCTTTCTAGGAGTTTCCATTAAAAGGAAACCTGCATAAATAACCATCTGCGTAACTGAAATTAAACTGAGACCAAAGTTCCCACTTGAATTTGAAAAGTATTTCTGTCCATATACATAATCATTTGCTTAAAAAAACAGACAAAAAGCCAAATCTATAGGTCTAAAGAAGTTTGTTACTTTTAAAAAATAATACAGCTATTTCAGTTTTTCTTACCACCTTCCCTTACCCTGTAAAAGCAAAATCCTGTGAGTAATGCAATCCATATTTAATACCACTTCAAAGCTTTAGAGATACTACAGACTCATAGTTCAGTAAGAGAGATACCAAATCCCTCCCAAAGGCATGGATGCTGTAGAGAAGTAAATTCTGTAGTGGGCTGATTCCAGGAGATTCAGACATGGTGATAGCAGAGATACTTGCCTGAACTAAAACTGGCTACCACACTTAATTAATATTCATTATGCTCCACACCCCCTATAAACAGCCTGCAGAGAGACTGTTGCAATTGTGAGATCTGTAGTGAGACCTGATTCACATCCGGACACTTTTACTACCCCGGGTCTTTCAAACTTACCCGACCCACCAAGTGAGACTGTGGCTCCCAGGAGAAAGCTCCTGCTGCAAGGAAAGCTTTAATTCCACCTTTCCTTAACTCCTTCTTTAATTCCAGCTTTCTTTTCCCCAGTGTTAGACACTTTTGAGATTCAGCTGGAAAGGGCACTGGGCCATCTTGTCTAGATCATGCTTTTGCCAAGACAGTTTGAACCAGATGATCTTGAGATTCCTTTCCAAGACAGTATTCCATCCCATGACAGATGCTGTCTTGTAAATTGCTGGTGCTACCCTGTTTCACCATTTTCACCTGTTTATTTTGAGACTGCCAGGGCTTTGGGACAATTTGGGGGGATTTTTCATCCTGCCTCCACAGCACAACAGAATGGTCTAAGACTACAGCTCCTTGGCTGTCTGGCAACCCAACCCTTACATGTGATGCACTGATTTCTTTTTGGGGTTCCTGAGCTCTCTTATGCTACTACTCCTAATTCTCTTTGCCCAACAGTGGGCAATGTCTGTGCTCTTGGGGTGCAAAAAGCCCATTAGGAAACAGATCTGAAATAATGGCTTTAATTCAAAAATCCACACTGTTTAGCTGCTGGATTTTTTAAAACTAGAATTTATATTCCTTTTACGTATCTTAATTACACATGGTATTGTTTCTGCTTCCTGAATATGCATCTTTAAGTTTCAGTGTCAACATAAATACTGCTACAGCTATGCAATTACAGCACTTTTGCTTCTGCAAATATTCCCATGACCTACATCACAAAAAGCTCTGGCAGGTGACCCAGTTACTACAGACTTGGTCAGTTCAGGACTTCACACTTGCAACACAGTTAAAACCTTATTTGCAAAACAGCACTGCTGTAACTGGTCAAGTGGAAACCATGTGACCTGACATGTTTTTAATTGCAGTGCAGACAGAACTTTTAATTTACATAGCCTAGGACTAGCATA
Source organism: Gymnorhina tibicen (assembly GCA_013399875.1). Taxonomy (NCBI): domain Eukaryota; kingdom Metazoa; phylum Chordata; class Aves; order Passeriformes; family Artamidae; genus Gymnorhina; species Gymnorhina tibicen. The sequence goes on from VXAZ01006597.1 coordinate 1,042,636, forward strand.
TACTTCTGTTCTGATGCCAGAGGACACCAGAAATGTAGGAAGTGAAAAAAAAAAAAGGTGGCCACTTGGATAATTTACTCAGACAATTACTGTCTCATCATTACCATCCCTGCTTAGAAGAATGATTACTAGTGCCCCTAGAAGAAGAATGGAAAAATAAAATTAAATATATAGCTGAATGGAACCACAGAATAAATTACATTTAGCATAGCAATTACAGTTTCTCCCAGACTATATGTATTATGAACAGCTTATATTTGTGTGGTCAACAACCCTGCCTCATAAACATCCCTGTAATTAATTTGAAATAACAAAAACCAGGGGTGAATAAACACGCTGCTCTTTTTGCTGCCTTTAACAGTGTTTGGCTCCTTACCTACATACAGGCAGCCCATTCACTGCAGCTGATGAAGCAGAACTCTCCAGCCAGGAAAGAAGAGAAGGGCTCGGGTGTGCTGGGGATGAAGGTGGCGGCAAGAACCTCCTAAAATGATAAAACCCAATTGATTGTGGTTTATAAAAACAATACATAGCAAAGTAGCTACTGCTTAATTATGTGTTACTAAAGGGGTTTTTTTTCCCTCTCCTTAACAGCCATTCTATGCTCTAGCAACCCTGTCCACTTCTCTTTTGCAATATCCTCCCCTTCACAAGCCTCTAACCCACCATTCTTTCAACTTTTGCAAAAGTTACTGGCTGTCTTCCAAGGCAGAGCTTCCCAATGCCATGTGCACAGCGCTGCTTTATGAACAGATGTTTGGTATCTCCACAAACTCCTGTCCTGCCTCAGTAAGACAGCGGGGAGCCACAACTCTCTGTGGTTCCCTGTACAAGAGCAGCTCCATCTTGGCTCATAGCATGCTCAAGCAGAGACTGTTCAACAGCATTATTTGGGAATTCTGGAAAATTCACACTCCTAAAGCTGGAAGAGGGAAGGGGTATGTCAGCTTCTCTCAAATGAGTGTTTTACCAGCTTTATTTGGGGGGCTTTAAGAAACTCATGAAGCAATAGCACATTCTTGGTGCTGGAGACATGCTCGTTGTGCATGTTCACTGCACTGAACGAGCTTTGATTCCAGGAATAAGTTCATTAACTTTGGGGTCAGGCAATAACACATTCACAGCAATACAGTACAGTTAAAAGAACCCAATCACACACCTCACTTGCAGACAACGCTTCCACTTGAATTGACTGGAATTTTGAGTGACAAAAGTCCACGGCCCTGCAAACAGAACATTAGTGTAAGTATTTAAGTATTGTAAGGGAGAGGGATTCCAGAAACTTGCTCTAAACTCTTGTCATTCTTTCAGAAAAATGTAACAATATACCAGTTCACATATGTAACTTTAATAACGTTTTTAAATAAATATGTACACTTAGCATCCATTCCTTTTCTGGAGATACTCCTTAGAAAAGAAGTCACCCTATTTTTTTTACAGTTTTACTATCAAGAATTATTAGGATTCCTCCTTACCACTCTCACTCACCTCCACAATAGTAGGACATAAGAACTTACCTAGAAGCACTTAATAAGGTGTTAACTTGCATCTGGCAGTCCTGTGGCACTGTGTGTTGTGCTAGAATTCTTAGTGAGACTTTTTTTATGGAGAAACAAAAATAAGCAGGAAACAAACTTGAGATTTTTTTGTTGCTGTTGTTAGGAATATAGGCTGAAAGGGAAAGTTGTTTAATTTGTAAACTTATAAAAAAAGCAACAGGAAAGAGTAGTGAGCTATCATGTAAGTAGTGGCTTAAAAATCAATAGCTGGTGTCAGTTATAGTCTCCAGAAATAGCTACCAGAGCCCTTACAACAGTCCTTAGCCAGATACAGTAACTTACGCGCTGGGAATCCCCACTGCAGGCATAGGCAACCTGACTCTAAAGAAAAAGGGTCTCATGCATTCAGGGAACTTGGCTTCAGTTTCTGGTCTTAGCCACAAAATTTCTGTCTGACTCTTCATAAATGGTTAATCTCTAGGCCATAGATTCATCTGTTAAAGCAGAAGGAAAGCCTTGGAAAACAATGCATGATCCTTAATTCCAAAACTTAATACAAATAACGAACTTTTGGAGGGCACCCTGTCCAATTATATCGGATAAGAATTCACCTTAAACATTGGTTAAGTGTATCCATTACTTAACAAATAGATCATCCCATTTTTGTCAACAAAACACCTTCTCAATAAGTAGCCGAAAACCAAAACAATCTAAGCTAAAGGAACAGTGACTGAGAACAGACCAAAGTTCACATGCAAGCTGATGAAACAATGTGGTGTTGCTTAGAAGTCACTGAGAACATGTGATTAGTTTCTGTACTGTAGCCTTAAACATTTCTAAGTAATTGCTTTGCTTTTGTTTGACGTTTTTAGACCTTTGCACGAGGACAGACAAAAGTGCAGCAGGGTTTCCCCACTGACATCACAACCACTGAAATCAGGAGTGACCTTTAAGGTAGAACACACACATGACATGAGTTTGAACATACAAACCTCTATTTGAGCTCCACAGCTGGGCTGCTGGACAATCCATCTCAGCTTACTTGTTACTGAAAGGTGAACTCAAACCAACTTTAAATAACCAAGAGAAAACTGAGATATTACCTTTACTGAATTTTCCCCTCTTGAAGTCACAGCATGTATGAATGGGAGAGAAAATTAACATGCTGCTGATTACTCATTCCTGTAAGAGGAATAGTATTTAGTAAACCAATTGATAATTTTACAGGCATGTACCAAACATTTACCCTGAATTACAGCAAAGTGACCATCTCTGTACTTGCACAACTTACCATTTGGTGTAAGGCAGGATTTATTTAGTGGGTGAACAGAGGAACAGAAACAGGGGATTCCCTGGCCTTCTCATTGCTAGTACTTCACTGCTTGCAACATGTCATTTTCCTCAAAATACGATTCCCACAGGCATACTTTTGTCTCATTTGGTTTTAACTAAATTACTGCAAACAATCACTCCACAGAAAATACTGTTTTCATGATTTTCCAGTTGTTCACGATTTGGCAAATTTGGTAAATGCTTTGAACAAAAGCTATACCCGATTGCTTTACAGACTCTCCCAACATGTTATCCTACATAGCAAAAAAGGTACAGTATTAATTAAAGACCTGTAAAAACATTCAAAATGAGAGGAGAAAATTAACATATGCTATACCATCTAGACAAAACCAAAAGTGAATGTAACGACCAGTTACAAGTCTTGCAAGAAACAGAGACTTCAGTTTCAGAAATACAATTCAGACCAGCTTTCAGTTTCCTGACAGTCTAATGCCTGTTTCGTTTGAGAGCACAAAATGCATAAACTTAAAATAGCTGGTACTTCTTTAGCTTAAGTTACTAGAAATCTCTGTTGGATTGCTCATTATGCCAGGTTTATGCCTTTCTGCTTAAGGCTGTACGTAATAAAATGAAAATTCAGTATCAAATAAATAAAAGAAGGGAAAACAATCTAGCAAAATCACAACAAACATTGTTCCAAAGCAGTGCTGAAGGCATTTAGCCAAGAGCTACACATCAAGTGACTGACAAAACCTCAGCTTTTCCTGCTCGTGTGCATGCACTCAGAGTAGGTGTGATAACTTTCTGTTCTGGCCAAGTGACCACACTGGAAAAACAAAGCAGAATTTAAACTGCAGGGATAAAAGAAATTCTAGCATATTCTAGCTTTAGTATCTACTTACTACAGCCTTAACTCTGTTTTATTTTTATCGTATTACCACCAACACATTGTTGGTTATGGCTAGTCAACACTTCCTATTTTAAGGCCACATTTTCAGTTACTCCCAGTTTACCAACACCTTTTCTTCACATGATCACATACACTGCCCCTTGGGATGATTTTTTAGGAAAAACAGAACAAATATGACTCAGTCATTTCTACGAATGACCACGGGGAACATATGCTTTAACTATATTCAAAGAATTCTGAAAACTTTTAAGAAACATCTTTGCATTTCAAAAACAGGGACATGAAATTTAGCGAGGAGGCCGTGCTGGTGTCACTACTGGGATTTTTTGCTCTTCCTTGGAAAAGATTGACCTTGCACATGCTTGCCAGACTCGCTTTCAGTAGCAAAATTTTTCAGCTTTCTCTCCATTGCACACACATGCAGAGAGTGAGCTGGATGGTGCCTGCAGAAGGCAGCTGATTGCCAGGCTGCCACAGGCTGAAACTGAAACAGGGTAAGGTTATTTCTCCTCTGGTTTCAGGACTCACGGGAGTTTCGCTCATCACCATCGAATAATGTGTTACCCAGTTCAAATTCAGAAAGAGGGACTCAGATGCAAAAGGGAAACATGAATTATCACAGAGAGAAAAGGAAAAGAGGCAAGAGTCTGAGATCAGAAGAAATTAAAAAAAGATGAGGTGCAAATAAGAAACAAAGTTAGAAGACAACAGGAGGAGATTCAGAGTGTCTTCCCAAGAAAGAGGAACTGCCCAGGGGTAAGCAGTCCGTATCAATTTCTTGAAGGTCAGACAGCTGAGAGTTCAACAGGCTGTATTTTCCGGAATGAGAGAAAAAACAGTCCCAGGGCTACTGCTTTGCCAAGATCCTCCCATAAAAACACCCAAGGTCCAGCAGCTTGGAGCCCTGAGCCCTTGGGCTACGCTTAGGGCTTGGCAGACTGGGGTAGCTGATGGTTGAAGAAACCCTCATCCATGGTGGAGTCCACACTGACCAACACAATGGAGGCAGCAATGAGCGCCCACCACCCGCTCCAGGCTGGACAACACCCCCTGCACTCTGCTTAGGCCCGCAGGGCTCAAGGCAAGGCAGGGCACAGCAGGGCTGGGCAGGAAGCAGGGGGCTGTGGGTGTCCCCCCGAGGCGGTGGCCGCAGCCCGGGGCAGGAGTGACGTTCCGTTCCGGGATGGCCGTGCCCCGTTCCCAGGCGGCCACACGCGGCACTGTCACGGCACACGCAGCCCGCGGACCGCGCCCGCCCCCGCGCCAGGAAACCGCCCCGGCGTGGGACGGCCACAGCCCCCTGCGAGGCCCGGGGAAAGGGCACGCAGCCCCCACAGCCGGCCCGCAGCAGGTGGAGGGAGGGAGGGAGGGAGAACGCAGCGGGCCAGGGGAAGAGAATTTTTCTATAGGACCGTGATCCTGCTCACCAGCCTTTTGATTTCCTTTGGGACAGGGCACGGGCTGCCTCCCGCCCCAGGGTGCGTACGAGCCCCTCGCCTACAGCCACGGCTCTTCATTTACTGGAATAATGCACAGGATCACACTCTTTATAAGAAGTGTGGTGAGGTAATGACAAAAATACAGCCAGGAGTTTTTGCTGGTCTTTTTAGGCTCAACAGCTTATGTCACTAAGCATTACATAAGACAGGGTTAGTAAGCCCCTCTCTCCCACAATCAAGATTAACAAATTTCAAGATACCTTTTTTCCTCTTTGCTTTTTCCTCATTAAGGCAAAAAGTAAGTATTCTGTTACTTTCTCTCAGTTTCTACAGGAAAATCAATGGCTACAGCCAAAATGTAGGTGACTTCACATTAACTGCTTCTTTGCTTGTACCTAACGAGTAAAACCACAGATGTTAATTCTGCAAGGGAATTTCTTGCTCAAAGTTACTAATCAGACACAACTTCAGTACAGAGCTGCTCCTCATAGAAGAGATTGAGCATGAGCCCACACACCCAGCAACCAGCTAAGAAAGCAGAGAGAAGAGAGCAAGGTCTGGAGGAAGTCTGATATCAAAGAGCCTCCCTCACTGAGTCCTTATGCAGGAGTAACTTCCCTTTCAATCACTTTAACAGAGGAGAACACTGAAGTTGAATAAGTTTGAACTTTATTTACAAACAGCTGAAGTCTAATCTGCAGAGTCCTGGAGCAGCATCGAACTTCTGCAACATCCAGGGAAACTCCAGAACACTGACATCACTTAACATCACACTTGACATCTTATATGTCAAGATACATTAAGATAAGACGTGTACTTCACCAATGGATCAAGTCTGAGAAACTAGTAACCTAAATTCTTCCTGAATGTTCTTCTCAAAACCCTGAACATTCTTCTTAAAACCCTAAGAGTGAGGAGGAAAATAAGAGTTTTAAAAAAGAGCAATTAGAAGATAACCACAAAGCAAGAATAAAATAAAATGATCTGTGTAAAGGTATATGCATTAAATAGGTTAATTTAGTTTGAGAATAGTTGCATAAGTGCATGTGCTGACATTGAGCCTATGGGAAAATCATCCCTTAAGCAGTCTTGGAATACTCATGTGGAAGAATTTAAAAGCATGGGACTATTACAGGATTGTAGTCCACTGCAAAACACTTCCCATATTCGTTTTGCTGTTTATCTTATCACCTACTTCAGCTTTAGTTCCTTCAAATTCCTGACAGATTTGTATTTACACAGGTGCTGAAGTTGAATACCTACTGTAACTGGTACACAGAAGTGGCAATATTTGAGTACCACTGTTTTAGAACAGGTCACAAAACTGAGGCAACCATTTCATAAACCCACAGTGTAGTTCTGCTAAAAGCTACTTAAGCAGTATGGGTACTGGTTCTTAATTTTAACCTGTGACTAAATCACAGCCTTGCAGTCTAAGTTTTGGGGGTTTTGGAGGGTAGAAGGAAGAATAAGACCTCTCAAACCCACTAATGTCTATTTCTAAGGGATAAATTGGACTTGAAGCAAGCTGGAAACCAGAGAGTAAGGGAAAAAACAGGTAGATTGTGATAAATATAGTCATGCTTTCTCCACAGGTTTGGGATAGTAGCAGCAGAGGAAATGCTAGAGTTCAGACATGACAAGATAGATACCACCCCTCTTATTTCTTTACAGTCCTTCAGTCTTGTCACTAAGGTGGATACTTAAGATGTTTAGAGCTCATATTTGCTCTTTAAGACAAGCAACTCATTTAAAAACAATTCAGGGGTATCCACATATCCCTGTCCACATATCAAACTGGGACTTCAGCTGAATCCCGCAGTTTGCAAACTGCACAATTCAGAGGGCTTTAAATCAAACCCCAGATCTACCAGAAGCAGGAAAGCAAAGCAGTGTTCCTGGTCTCCTCAGATTTACTCTAGCATGGCAGTTTAGTGGTGGAGTTGGCAGTGTTAGGTTTACAGCTGGACTCTAACTTAAAGGTTTTTTCCAACCTAAATGACTCTATGATTATTATCATTTTGTAGAACACTTTTTTCTGGCACTGCCTTCCTCCCATCCCTTAGAGTTGGTTTAATTGTTTCGATTTTTTAAGCAGATCCCATCTGTTACTAAAAAAAAAAAAAAGAAAAAGAGACTAAAGATTTTAAATTTCACTTTGAAGATAGTTTTTTACAGTACATACAAAAATACTCTGGAAAAACAACTTACAAGCTCACTTATGAAACCAGAAATGATGAAGAAATTACAATAGAGAAATAGCATAATACTTGTTTCATATAATCAGAATTTCTCCCCACCCCCCAAAACCCCTAATGCACTTAGCTGGGTAAGCAGTGTTATCAGTTTACAGAACCAGACTCAAGACTACTACAGGTTTTCATGTAAGTATTTAGAACAGCTCTCAGGGTTTATCTGAAACCACTTTCTGCGTGCAGCTTGCAGGTAGGCAGTAGTGTCAGGACAGCCTCAGCTGTTGCAGTGTTTCAGTGCATCTTCAGCTGTGTGTTCGGAGTTGGGCTTTACTACCCAGTGACACAAAAAACCTCTCAAGTCTCATGCTGGAGCAGTCTTGAGACAAAAAAATTATCAGATAACACAGCATGGGACATGTCTATCATCTCCATACCTTGGTAGCATCCTCTGCCGCATTTCCTTCAAGACTGAAATCATTTAGGGGCCTCCATGGGAGGCAATACCTGTGTAGTGCATGGCTGTGCAAGACAGTGGAAGGCTGCGAGCCAAGGAAGCTGAGCACCATTGTGAGAGATGCACAGGAGTGCATGTGCCAAATGGGAGAATAATTGGAGATAAGAACAATATATGTACATGAATTAGGCAAGCACAGATGAATACAAGCACATTCATAAACACTTGAAAACAGAATGTGGTTGCAGCAACTAATTAACCCTGATGACATACATTCTGAATTTAAGGCACAGGACAGGTTGGTTTTTGTAGCTGCTTCAGCTGGTGGCAATTTAGACTTCTTAAAAAGTCCTAAAGGTAACTGTTACAAGCCCATGAAAAGAGCAGTTCAAAAAGGAAGCAAGCATCTAACAACAGTACACAAATAAGACCATGATTTTAACTGGTCAGTTACAGTACAGCCACAGTAACCTTCTACCTTTGTTAGTAACTACAACACACATTCAGAATAAGGACTGGTAACAAGTGATTATCCTCTTCACCTGCAGATCAACCACTTACCCATTAAGGGTAAGTTTGATGGATCTTTTAATGATGCGAATGCTATTTGTTGGAACAGGAGATGAAGAATCTGGCAGTTCTTTACTGGAAAGCCTCTATAACACACAAACATGCCATAGAAAAAAGAAAAAAGGAATTTTTAATTAATTAATGAATTAATTTTGAATTCATTAATTCAGAAGTAGCAGCAGATAAACCCTTTCCTAGCTGAATGTAACATTCTTTATGTACCAAACCAGAATGGACCAAACCCATTTTCAGAGATTTTTTTTTTTTTTTACCACACCACTTGTTTAATTACCACCATAGCCAGAGGAAGAGCACTTTCCCCTCTGCACAATTTTTGTCTTGCATCAGCTATATTCCTCATGGGGGAGAAATTAGCTGTCAGCTGCTCAACAGCACAGTAAAGGAGATTTTTCTCAGATCCATGGATCAGGAAAACAGAGTCTCTGCTGTCTGGATCACTTCCAGTCTTACAGCCCTCAATTTCACAACATTTTACATGACACACAGCAGTTAAAGTCACCTACAGTCTTCAAAGCTTCCCAGTCTCATCACAGAAACCAGTATACAAGTACTGTTAACAGTACAAGAAAACCAAAGCAGGACACAGACTGTCAGTGTCTGAGGGCATGGAAGCATGATTTTTCAAGTTCAAAACTTGGAAACTTTGGCTTCACTTTTGTGAAGGTCATTGTTCTTACCTTACTAATCTTCAAACAACCAAGTTTAATGGTACATAAATCTTTGTACATAAGGTGAAAATGCTAGCTCTGCTTTACCTATGAATACATAAAGCACAATAAATACCTGTGATCTTGATGTGATCACTGGAATCTGCATGGATTTTCCATCAAGGACACCCTAAAAAAGCCAGAAGGAATTTGTTAGGCAGTATTGCCAGGTTCCTGACTGAGAGGCAGCAAGTTCTGGCTGCTAGGATACCTTAAAATCATACATGCATTAACAACCTCCACCCCACAGGGGGTGGGTTTAGGTATCCTGAAGCCTTAAAACCACACAGACAGTGGTTCAGGTATTTCAACCTTCACCAACAGGATCTCATCTTGATTTGAGGGCGTGCCCTCAGGAGTTTATGCTTCAGTGACAAGCTAGATGAATAGCAAAGCTCTTTAATCTTCCCTTTGAGAGGCCAAATGGTTTGGTCTTTATAGCAGTTTTAATTTACATCAGTGAATCAAGTAGTTTTTAAAAGAAAGTTCAGTATTATTTCAAGCATGGCAAGGAATTAGACACTACCAAATCAAACATTTAAAAGATACAAGTGTAGTATTTGGGGAATGAGGACTGAAATAAGCTGAACTAAAAAGTGTATTTTTGTTTGCATCAGTAAACTTGCAGAGTATTCATGTGAGGCAGTCTAGGCTCTAAACTGTTCAGCTTTTCAGTTAGTCCACTGAGAAAAATCACTTAAAAATTACATTTTTTGTGGCTCTCTTCCTCCCATCTTGAGGGTATCCGCTTTCTGTGAAATCAGAGTCCCACACGTTTAGCTGGAGGAACAAAATACACAGACTCAAAATAATTGCTGTGCTAAAATTCCCTTCTTATTTGAGTACAGCTTCCAGTCAACACATTAAATGTATTAGGGGCCATTCTTAAAAGAATATTTATACAAGTCCACCATTACCCCACAGGAATTTCAAGCCTCTGAAAAAGTCCTACTACCCAAACCTTGAAATCTGTACGTGCAATATTCAGTACTAGGTAACAGTTCTACAAGATGATTCTTTACAAGTGTCAAAACTGAGGCCTCTTTTTCTAGTTGTTCTTTGCTTGTGCCTCAAATCACAGGTCAAGCTCCAAGAGCAGCTATTTAAGGAGACTTACATATAGCAGTAAAACAAATGAGATATTAATCTAAAAGTTCCACAAAACCAAGATTTAACAAGCAACTCCACACTATCATTTCAGAAGTAACGACCTATTGAGTAGGCTGCTGATTATTCTAAAGCAGCAAAACTATCAATAGGCATTCAAAAGCCATCTGCCAGAAACAGATTAGCTCATACTTTTACAGTTATAAGATTCATGTCTTCTTCATTTGAAGAAGATTTTTTTCTGAATTAAGAACTGCTTCCAGATGAGACAGTTCATTCAGCAAGTGGTCATTGCAGTGACAGGTAAGTACAGCAGTATTTAGAGACCTTGGCACCAGATGAGAAGCAGTCACTAAGTGCCAGATCCTGAAAATGTTGTTTAATAGTCATGATTTCTCACATCTACATTCTAGTAAAACTAGATATGCTTAAATTTAGATTCCCAAATCCTTTGGGGATGTATAAATGCATTTATTTTCAGTTATTTCATTTGTTCTACATCAGTAACTAGTACTACTTCAAACCCTCCTTGGCCTAGCCCCCCCTTCTTGCCTTTTCTCCATCTATGGCTTTTTGGGGGCATTCTCCCGATGTAGGTGGACGAGATACTTTAGAGGTTGGTGAATAATGTTGCTTAGGTGAAGCACTCTTAGGATCCGTGATTAGAGTCCCACTTAATTTATGCTGTCCTTGCACAAAACACGTTCTGAGTTGACAAACCATGTTATATCCTGGAATGGTGCAACCAATTGGAGGTCCTGATGTTCTTAGTGCAACTGTAGCCTCCATTTCTGTAGGAGACACCTGGCTTTTAGAGTTTGGCCACGAAATTAAAAACCACATTCCACCTACCACTTCAAATACATACTTGGATCAGTCACAGGAATGCAAAGTCCCTTAGACGTTGATGGCTCAGCTACACTGTTGGCACCACTACAACTCTGACATTCAACATTTCTATAAAAGTCAAACACTGGAGTTATAAAATGCTAGTTTGTAAAATACTGTATATGTCATTTCCAGAAAGTGCATGCAAGACAAACATCGACCTCCTTTGCTCCTTGTCAGAGCTCTTTTAAACAGCACAATCTCCCAGGCAATGTAGCACCAGACCATCATTTTGCTGAATTTCAGACTGCAGACTTAAACTCACGCATTTTCTTTACTGAGTCTTTATGTCCTGATATATTTTCCCAGATTAGCCTACCCAGCACACTGTGCTGCTTTGAACCATTGTTCTGCTCTACTCAGATGTGCACACAATTTTTTTATTTTTTTTTTTCATGTGACTCCTACATTATCAAACAGTCTGAACAGAGCAGGTATCACACACTTGGTAGGATTGGGCAATTACTCTCAAGATTACGCATTCTTCCTGTGCTTAGGGAGTAGCTTAGGGATAAACAGACTTCCCAGGAAGTGACAGAAACTTTTACTGCCCGAGTTCTCATACCAGTCCACTAAGTCAGCAGCAGCTCTAGAGTTTCTGTGACCAAGATCAGTACTTCATTAGAACTCAATCTACTTGGCATCAAGAGTACTTTTTGTTAGAAAGACCAGTTACTTGCACATAAAATACTCCAGCTTCAAGTTACACACTAACCTATGGAGGTTTATATTCAAGACTAAATAATTCCCCTGTGTCAAGTTCTTCATTCCTATTGTGTTCATGCACATTATTTAGTTTTTTCAAGGATTCCTTTAACCTGGTCTCCTACCACATGCCCAATGGAGATTCCAGCTTTGTTCCTGAAGCTCTTAGAGCCCTCCACGTGCTTATGATCTACACAGATTCAAACAAGAAATCCTAGACCTCAACTGCAGTGTGAGTCAGTTAAAAGCAGCTTCTCCACAGTACCAAGGTTATGGCACTAACCTTTCTGTCTCTGCTGTAGAGATGTCCAACTTAGATATCTTATTTAACGAAGAGGAATTAGAGGGTGTTCTGGAATCTCTGTCTTTGGAACCATCCGAACAGCTTTCACCTAAAGAAGACCTTTTGCACTGAAGTCCACTATTATTTTGACTAATATCTGACACCCTTTGCTGAAACGACAGTTGAAAAAATAAAGTCTTCAAGTAATTATTAAAGATTTTATTAAAAATTACCAGAAGAGCCGAATTTTTATTGTACCTTCTTTCTTTTCTGTAAGGTTCCTGCTGGCAAAAAATAATGGAGTTGCTTTCTCTTCACGTAAGTTGCCTCAATCTTCATACCTTCCTTTAGGATGTTGAGGGCACTGGCCTGCCTGTAAACTGACATCAAACACAGCGTTATAGCTTAGTGGGGATGTTTGCATTTGTACCCGTCAAAGTTACATATGGCTTCTTTAAGAACATGTCTGCCCAGCCCAAATGAAGAATTCCCAGCCTAAGTGAACACAAAATGCTGCCCAAGCACTCCCAATAATCACAAGAGGATGAATGTGACCTATGATGCCCCTTTCACATTCACTACACACCAGCCACAACAGCTATTTGAGTTCAAATATGCATTTATAAATTATGTCTGTCCAAGGAAGCAAGACTGGATTTTAGGGACATCTGACTTCACAGACTCACTACAATTTCAACAGTTTTTTCTCGACTGCCTGCAAACAGCCTTCTATGCAACTGAAAAAGGCTACAGCAGCACAACAGTTATCACAGAATTAAGTCACATTTAGATAAGCTTATCTAACTGGCCTATCATGAGCATAACTGGAAAGTCAGCTTACTAACATCCAGAGTGGGAATCAAAGCAACGACATGCAACTGAAAGGCTTTCTACAGGAGACCAGACGTGAAATAAAAGCACAGACATGAACATACACACCAATATGGACAGTTCCTTCAAAGGAAATTCAGTAATGTTTGTACATAAAAGGGAAATAAAGTTCACTGAACAAAAGCCCTCCAAACTGAGCCTTCTATCCTTGAGCTCATCAACTTGAAATTAGTCTTTGCCTTCTAAAATTATTCTCTCAAATTCAAGGCACATGATAACAGGTCTCTAGCACAGAACTACTGGTCATCCCCACATGTACCAAAGGATTTCACGCCTCTCAAGGAACAGCTTTTCTTTTCAGTTCTCTCTGGATTCAAGTCATGTATCCAACACATACCATAGGCTGTGCTTCACTGAAATAAGAGCACACAGCCATACTAACAGTGTTTGTGCATAAAGGATTTACCATTAGTTCTGGCCTCTTGGCAGCACATAAATCTCATTAACATAATTTACATTTGCCACTGGATGTAACAAGCAAGCACAGATAACAGTGCAAGTCTGAGGAAATCACCCCACCTGGTTTGTAACTCAGATGAGAGTTTTGATGCATTTTTCTGTGCTTTCCTCATATCCCAAACACGAGCTAAGAAGGTCAGGTTTTACTGCATTTACTTGTTTGAGCAAGACAACACACAGGTCATCATGCTGGTAATATGGATAAACTCCAATAAACATTCAGAGGATTTCACTGTTTAGAACTCTTTGTCCAAACACACTTGTCACTGCAGAAGAATAGCCTGGCTTCCTTATTATTCTAGCATTATCTAACAACACTTGCAACATTTATTTATGTCTACATCTATCAAAAGTAGTAACAGACTATGAACATGAAAACTTACATGCAAGACTGCATGTAATTACAATGTGACAACCCAGTGACTTTCACAGTTCTGGGACCATATTATACACAAACTGTCTTGGAAAAATACCATCAACAACTCATTTCAGAGCTTGACACAGTCAATTCCCACTTTCAAAGTTCAGCAGCTTACTGTTTGACAAGTATAGCTATCCCAGAAAACAGATATCTCTGGGCTTCACATCTGACTGTCCCCTACAGAAAATGCAGTTCCTCTGTGAGTCTTTACACTATGATCTACAGAACTGTTATTTCACATATGGTACATGGTGTTTGACTGTAACACACACTTTTGTCTCAAGATGGCCTTACTTTGACAAAGTGCCAACACAACCTGTTTTTCAAGCTAATCTTTTATATGTTGCTATCTACAGAGATATCTAATAACAGAAGGAAGTACGATTCAGTTTGTGAAGCAATTTCCACTGGAATAAAAAGAACTAAACCCTACAAGTCTAGAGCAAACACAGAGCCTTACCTGTATCTGTGAATGACTGTATCCCATGTGTTAGATCAACGTTAGTCTTTACCGCACTTTCTGCTTTCTTAAATACAAGCCCAAGAAACCACATTGATACATAGCCACTCCTAAAAAAAGACAGATTCACAAACCTGAGTTAGGCACACATACCAGTTATTTGGATTCTAGTACATTTTAGTTGTTTAGTTTAGAGCTATCCCAGACTTAAATTCTCAGAGCACTTCTTCCTGACGTTCTCCTGTCTCTAAAAAGATCTTCCATGCTCAGGACCCTGCCTGTTAGAGCACCTACTGTACTTCAGAAAAATAACAAAACTCACTGTTTATAGAGATCTTTGTTGCCAGGGAAAGACTGTGGCTGTACATGTGCAATAGTTATAAATTCATTCCTTTCCAAGTTTCCAACCAGCACACGGATTTTAGACTCAACGAGGCCAATCCTAGTAAGAACAAGAGGTATTTTATTCATTTTTAACTGTATCCAGCACATCAGTTAGATGTCTTTTTGTAATACAGCGTTAACCAATCAGTAAGTAGCAAGTTTCATACAGCTGAGCAGACACTAGATCTTTATATCACACAAACACTGTAATTTGAGATGTTTCCAGTGACATTTGTGCTTTTGTTTCTAAAGACAGAGATAAGTAAGTTTTACATGTACTCTGAACAGTTCGGATACAACACTTCCACCTAAAACCTGTGATGAAAATAACAAGGAGCAGATCCCAGCACCTCTGGGGTGCACCAGAACTCCTTTTCACCACAAGGATCAAGGACAACAATGCTTTTGAAAAGGCTCAAGCACACCAAGATGCAATTTTTCCTGTAGATTGATCAGCGAAAATGGAAAAATAGAGTTATTTTAATGAACAAATGATCTAGTCAACAGTCCCATCAGAAACTTCCCTAAGAAATGAATCCTCACCACGAGAGCTTTAATTTGAATAAAGTACTGGCATTTCATCCCCCTACCTAAAACTCTGCTAACTTTAAAAGCAGTCAGAAATCTGTATGTTCTTCAAAAGCATCTTATATTGATGAATAACATAGATGTGCTATCTACTCCCAAATCCACCCAAGAACTGGTGAACTGAACTTCTTCTTATAATAAACTGAAGCAAATTTATCTTCTGCTTTATCATTTTCCCCAGCTGCAAAACTGGAAAATTTGCCCCTATTTCTGTCACTACAAAAACATCAGCTCTTACCAGAGCCAGAATTTCCTTTGTCTTTATTGTGAGGTACAATAAGGTTTGTTCACTCAAGAACATTTCATATTAAAAATTATTTGGCCCTCTGCCCATGCACCTTGTTGTACACAACTGTGACTGATATCAAGCTGTAGATAAGATTTTTAAGTGAATATATTAGAAAGTTCTGATAAAAGGTATTACCTCTTAACACTATTTTTAAGCATTAAGCTATCTTTTAGAGATGCAACAAGAATTATCTAAGTTAAAGCACAAGAGAAACTTTGAAGTAAAACTAAGGTGCCCTCAGAATGGGGATCTGTTACAGAGAGTTTGCTTACTTGAGCAAAGCAAGCAAAGTACTCATTTCTCAGCAAAGATATCCACTGGGAAGCCAATAAACACGCACTACAGTGCCTTAATTCCTCACCATTTCCCCTATTTCAAAATTCACAATGAGTCAGCGCATTCACATAGGTTAAGTAAGTAATTATTGGCATCTCTCCCTTCATTGAAGAAAAGTAGGTCTGGAATAGGCTGACTACACACCAGTGCAATCTAGCACTGAGTGCAATCCAGTCCTTAAATATTACAGTAAAACTCTTTATGAAATCGAATATAAGGCTCTAGAACAGTGGTCTTCAAAGCAGGGAGGGAAGGGGGTGTATTCCATGCTTAGCTGCATAGTTACAGACTTCATTTGTTAATACAATTAACAAAAATATGGTGCAGCACTGAATTGAGTTTCGGTTTTGCGCTGGACCCATGTTTAAAGCAAGGCTTACTTACCAGTTTAAGTGGTGCTCTTCTGTAAAGGCACTGGCAGTCAGCACAATGTAATGTCTAGAAGAAGAAAGGAAAATGAATACACTAGCTCAAGAGTTTATTCTACATTCTAAATTTTAGATGATTTTTTTTTTGGTAGGAAAAATAGTGTTAGTGGCCTAAGACGGTTTTTCCTATCTTCCCTATGCTTACATGTGCCAAAATTTATATGACCCCCTCCAGTTTCCTTAAAAAAACCCCAAACTGAAACACATGAATACAAATCTTCTATTTAGACCCCAAGTTAAAACTCATTATGCTAACCACTAAGTAAATAATTTCAAGTTCAGACAACAGATTTCATACTTACTTGTACTTCTGAAAGAAGTTCAGTGGTTCAAAGAGCTTTGACCAATCTGATTTTCCTTTGAGAATCTCATCTGTAACTTCAAGACCTACAAACACGGTTGAAAATCTTATTACTATTCTTTAAAGATTATCACGACAAGCTTTACAAGACTGTAACAGTAATTGACAGAACAAAAACCACGAATTCCCTTGACGCAACGCAGATCTACAACAGCTTATTGGAAAACTGGTCCCTTACGGCCCGCAACAGGTGTATTCCCCAGAGAAATCTTATACCAAGAACACCTCGTGCACAAAACTAATTCAGATGTGGTTTCATAGAGCAAGAATTACACTGTTTAATCAGTTAATAGGCACAGAATGTACTTTACCACGTTGGAACTCCTCTACCATGACTGCTCGTGTTGATACAGACACATTGTACGTGGAGTTCTGCTGTGGATAGGCCGGGGTGATGATGGGCATCACGTGGTACCGGTCTGATGGGTTCACCTACGAGGTTACAACAGTTTTGTTTAGCTCCAGTTTAGGTCAGAAGAAAATTTTAAGGCTCCTAAAATTCAATGGCTACCTACCCTAGGGTCCCAGACTGGTAAGTTAAGAAAGCTCTCTTCAAGACGTTTCAGCAATACTGGCTTTGGCCAATCCCTATAGAAGACAAGACAGTAATTAGGTGTCCATTTTGACCTCTGCAATTCAGGGCTGCACAGGATGCTGTCAGTGTACATCCTGATATAAATAAGTACATCTTCAAGAGTTACTTCTTTATGAAAATTAATAAACAGCTCTTACCATTTTGAAAAAATCAGGAAGAACTTGTTAACGAGAGTAGAGGCCAAAGCATTCGGATAGAGTTGACATATTCTTGCTACCAGCATTGCCCAGGAGACTCCACCAAGAAATCCCATGATGTTGGAGTAGACACCACGTCCTAGAATGGATACCATGCAGTTAGTCTGTGGTCTTTCAAATTTATAGCACCAGCTGCACAATCTATAGAATACTTCATATATTTCAGCCTCAGTGTCATTTATTTTTGCAGTGTAGTGAGGCCAAAATTGCTGGTCCTTACAGTGATGAGAAGAAGAAGCAGTACAACACCACTTTCCAAAATATTGCTACTGTGAAACTTGCTTGTGCTGCTACACCTACTGCTTCACTCCAATTCCCCTTAAGAGCAAAGTCCTGTCATTCTTCTAGTACTTGCTCCAGGCACATGGGTAAATGGGATTTTCTTATTGCTTTTACACTTAATTGGGAATTTTAATCATTTGTAGTCAGGTTTCTGATAAGCAATGCAGCACCCTGTCTCGTAAGCACTCCCCTCTTCTCCAAACTCCACTCCCACTAAAAAACACATGGAATTTACCACATGGACAGACCACGAACCTAAACTAAAAGGGTTTTAATGTAACAACTGTCATTTAAATAGCAATCCAAAGCTGAGGTACATCCAATAGCGAGCATGAAGTGCGTCTGAAAAGTTTAAAGATCCCAAACCATCCCATAACTCACGTTTTGCCCACAGTTTAACTGCACGGAGCGTGAGCCGGAAGTTCTCCAGATTGGGCACCAGGCGCAGTATTTCATCTGTAACCCTGCTGCCTGCGAGACAAAAGGAGAAGTACAGAAGTTCCCAGTAACAGGTACAAGTCAGGCGTTCCTATATAGGATCAAGAGCTTACAGTTCAAGTCTAGGAAAACAAGTCTGGATTACTTGCTTTGTATTACCTTAAAAATTATAGATTACACAACATTCAGCATCACTTTAGGTAAGTGGTGCCCTCAACAGCCTTTTCACAGTTTAGACTACAACTAACAACTTTTAAATAAAGCCTCTCTACAGGATGTTTTGGTCATAAACTTCAGTTTACTTATCAGAAGTTCCACCTCAGCATGAAGAAGAACTTTCCATCGAAGGGTGGCAGAGCACTGGAACAGGTTGCCATGGGAGGTCATGAAATGTCCCTGTCTAGAGGGATTCAAAACCCACCTGGACACATCCTGGGTCAGCTGCTTCAGATGACCGTGCCTGAGCTGGGGGGTTGGACTGGATGATCTCCAGAGGTCCCTTCCAACCCCAAATATTCTGTGATTCCAAAAGCTAGGTTTCTTTTGACAGCCAGCAACCATTAAACCAATTGGTGTTAAACAGCAAGCAAGTCAGACTTCAGGTATTTTAATTACTTTTTTTTAATGAACTACCTTCTTTATCAATTGTACATTCTTATCAAGTGCCCTACTTAGTCATCTGAATTTCTGAGGCAAACTGGAGCACTGCTCACAAACCAATCAAACAAACATGAAGCACAAGCTGTGTAAACACACAGCTCCTTGAAATATCTAAATTTAGGCACTCTGGTCACCTCCTCAGAACTGAAGTACACAGGAGATCAATTTCTGCATCTTGTACAGAAATGTGGGTTGTGTAATGTGCATTCTATGCCAATTTCAATGTTTTTTTAAAGGTGTGCAGAACATGCTCACCATTTAAGCTCCGTATGCATCTTATGTCCAGGCTTTTGAGGCACGAGTCATCCCTGAGATCGAGATCATCGGAAACCGTCGGCAAAGACAGCTTTGCAAACACGAGATCAATCTTCAAGAGAAAAAAGTTTCAACCATGACTTACAATGCAGCACTGTTTGCAAACAGGACACTACTGAGGGACACTTAGTCATTCATCTCTAAAAAGAGTGGATAACATTTGTATTTAGAAGTATGTGACCATAGATAAATATTTATTTGCCAGAAAACGAGAAAATTACTGTAAGTTCCCTATTTATTTACAAAACCACCTCTTTTTTTTAAGCTAGGGAAAAGGGGGGTTTTTTGAAAGCTGGAAAGATTACTCTAAACTTAGAATTCCTATTAAAAGGAAATTTTAAATTAACCATAAAATTAAGGCATATGTTTAAATCACCTCAGCTATACTTCAGCAAATGAGAAAGCATTTTCTTTATGCTGTAAGGCCTTAAGCATCTGGTTTTTAGTAGTCTGAGGCAAGAAAATTATTCTGTGAATGTCTGTAGCAGATAAAGGCCACAAGGAGGTCACTGAGTAAGTGTCTTCATGATAGTAATACCAAGCAGTAACTTGCTTAGGTATTACAACAAGTAGATATTTATCCTCTACATGAAATGTATTCCAGATAGAAGGATTCCTGCAGCTGACAAACTGAGGCAGGAGTCAAATGAATACTTTTTCACTTTTCATTTTCCACGTTGTTTGTCTCACAAGCACTTCATTTTTGATTTGCAACAAAACATCAGGCGAGTTGTGCAGTGAACCACAACATGAACACTCCCTGCAGAAAGGGAGCTCTTGTCAGAGCTCAGGGGAGTTTGCAAGGACACTGCCTCTACTCCCACTCTGCACATCCTTGGGAGATAAATGCTATCCAAGTTGGCTACCCTGGTCTGCAGCACAGGTTTAAAAAAAGATGTTCCTCATGTTCCCACACTTGCCAGGCTACCTAGGGGCTTATTTTCCTAGAAGATCCCATTTTACTTCTTCTGGGATAGGTCGTGGTCAGGCTGTTTAATTACAGTTTCCTAAAGGTGCTGCAATGTACCAACAACCTCATAAAACAGCATGATTGTAAGTCCCTGAAAAAGTTAATCCTACTCCAAAGCAAGAAAAAAAAAATCTCACTTAAAGAGAAAAAAAACCCAAATAAAAATTAAAATTCTTACCTCAATGCCATCAAACTCAAATTTGATAACTGGTACATAGGCATCCTCAATGGCCTGTGAAGGAGAGGATATCTGTAATAAGATATCCTTTTGCTACTGTAAAGTTTTTCCTATGCTATGATAAAATACAGAATTTACACTAAACTACTCAGTATAAAGACTGAGTTCCTTCCAAACACAAAAAATGCTAATAACTCTCAAGCAGAATTATGGTACTAAGACTAGATTTTATTAAGAAGTTATTTAGGCAAGAGATTCTGAAACCATAGGGAGGGGACAGGGACCACAAAAACTCTTACATGATGTACAGTCACTAGGGAAAGGAAACAAGAGCAGGACATCAACACTTTCATGCTGCGTAAAACCAGTATTTTAGAGGGTACTCAAAAGTGATTTAATTTTGGCTAGTAAGACAGTCACTACCAATGCAAGTCTTTAACATGAATATTCTTACTGTAAAATTTACACATCTACCAAGCAGAGAGTTTACTCACTCTTAGGTTTTTTACTTCCTCTAGATTCTTCAGTTTTTCAAAGAATGACTGAAAAAAATCCGACCTTTCCACATGACTGGGAGCAACACAAAGGGCATCTATGTCAGAACCTGCAAAGAGATTCCATTTCTCCTCTTACTGTCGGAAGTCACTTTCCAACCTCAGAACTATGACCAGGCACTGAAAGTACTACCTTTGGTGTGTACTCCAAGTCTGTAGGAACCGAATGTAAATATTTTGCCACCAACTTGTTCTGTTATCGAAGGGGGGAGATTCTGTGGGTAGAAGAGAGAGTTTAAGATGCACATTGTCCTCTGTGCAAGTTTAAGTTGCATGTAAGTTGTGTAGGAAAACTGTAACAGCCTGCATATAAACAATGTCTTCTCACTCCCACTCAGTTTACTAGGTTGACACTGTTTTTCTGAAATAAGTTGAGCTTGCAACTCCAAAAAAAGATTATACGTGATGTAGCAGTACTTTTATTAATTTATACAAATTAAGATCTATTATTAGCCTTCCCTGCAGCAGAGGCACATAAATTAACACAACCTAAGAGCCACTCAAAAGGTATGTCTAGAGTAGTAATTTCAAACTAGACTGAGTGCTGTAGGCTGTTTGGGGCAAGATTAGTGCCAATCTTCCCATCTTTCTCATCCACAGTGCCTTGTTTTGGCTTTGTTAACAGCTGCAACTAAACTGATTGAGCCAATGCAGGAGTTTATTCAGTTCCCCGAAGACTCTGAGATCTTGATCTTGAAGTATCTTTTATAACTTATTTCAATGGCAGTTACTACAGCTCTACTTGATACTTAAGAAGTTGAAAGTTGAACTTTAGCATAGATACCAGTAGCAGAGCTTTTAAATCAAAAGGCTTCAGCTGTTTTGATAAAAACAAAAAAAAAATTCTTACCTTGCTCTCAGCAAGTTCTGAAATCCATTCTCTGACAAAGTTATTCAGTTTACCAAGAACAGTTGTCCTGTAAAGAAAACTCATGCTAAGTTTGCTTTAAAAAAACATAAACCAAACCAAAAAAATCCCAAGAGGTTAACAAATTTTAGTCTTGTTATACCTGTGATAGAGTTCTTCCTGATCCTCAAACACCCCAAATGGCTTCATTGCTTCAATCAGCTTCTGAGTATGAATGTGGTCTTTATCACTAGGAGGAGCCAAGCTAATTGGAGAGGTAAGTCCATAGTGCCCTTGAGGCTGGTTCTGCTGCCTGGAAGTACTAGAAGAAAGTAAAGGAATTAGTACATAAAAGGAAAAAGAATCTTATTGGAAAACACCCTTTAGCTTACACCTTGCAAACCCATTTCTGCTCTTTTACCCAATGTTAGCAGAAAGGAGAAAAAAATCTCACTTATCATTTTTAGATGACTTGACCTCACTTAGAAGCCACAACTACTTTAAAAAAAAAAGCATTTGTGGATGTAAGAAATGATGCAAGTTGCTGCCATCTTAACACAATTTCTTTACATTGCTCTAGCCCATCAGAACTAATCACTGGGAAATGAAAAGGTTTGAAACCCACCAAGGACAACCCTACAGACAGCAGAAGTTTTGGACACGTTTCAGTTTCATAGCGGTTTCGATTTAAGGATATTCCCAGCTGTTTCCTGCTACCATTAAACAAGACAATACAACTTCTTTTAATTAAATGTTTTTGTTGCATTTCTACTGATTCAGGAGGGACGTTATAGTTGACTGTAAAGGCATAAGGGTCTGTTAAACAGAGTTGATGCAATAAATTCAGTGTATTACTATAAAACCCTTGCTTTGGAAAGGGGAAAAGTGGAGAAAAATGCACCACCAGCTGAAATCAGGAGAAAGGAGTGGGACAGGAGGTAAGAATGGTGCTTAATGCATCAAGGCTGTCTACAGAAACACCAGCAGCAAAAGGGGAAGACACCCCCAGAGGTCTGTACAGCTCATCGTGCTTGTCAGGGTCCAGACCCTAAGGCTCAAGGGATTAATTGTGCCATTATTTAAGCTGGATATTTTCCTCCTTCACACATGTACAACTTCAAAGATTAGCTGGGTTAGGCAAGAGATGTTTATACCTATTTAAGGTACCTGACCCATTCTGTCTGGAACAAGATTAGGAAATGCTCCAAAGCCAGCTTCACTACTTGATTTTAAAAAAGCCAGCTTATTACATAGCTCCTTATTTCTAATTGTTGCCTTTACTCCCTCTCTTGAAGAGCTTCCCCTCTCTTTAAGTATCTGTATGCAACTACACACAGACCTTGTAGTCACCTAGGATTTCTTTTCCCCCCCTTCCTCTCTCCAAACCCGTTTTTCAAACTTTCTTCTCTGTGCTTTCCAAAAAGCTGGGGGCAGGTATTAGGACTGTAGTCCTATCAGCTGGTGTCCCCAGTCAGAACAGCTGTTTACTTACAAGCATAACTAGGTCTTGACCTAATTTGCCTTGTTTGTAGACATTGACAATTTCCACTTCATAAATAAAAATGTTCATCATGAATATTTTCCTTCCTATGATATCATTTTCATAACAAATACAGGAGGAAAGCCTGTACTTAATTGCTGTGCATTACAACTAAATTAAAACACCTACAGCAGCAACTGCTTCCATGTTTTATGCATTGCTTGCATTGTACGACTTGCACTTCATAAAGTTTGCACAAAACAAGAACAGGATTTAGACTACACCAGCATTTAAGACCTTCCCAAGGTACAAAAAGGCACCACCGCCTTTCGCTGCCTCATTCTGCCTACAGATTATATAACTGGAGATTGACGTAAAGCACAGTATCAATTAGATAAACCTAATATTATTAACATCAAATATATTTATTATTAATTAAATATTATTCATATAAAATTCTTCTAGTCAACAGTAGATATTTTCCAGTTGCTTACACACATTACTGACAGTTTGACCTCACAACTTAAGAGGTGAGGGAAACAGCACCTGGGAAGTTTCACTGAGTGAAACTCCACAGAATTTGTTGCCCTTTTGGAATAAAAAAAAAAATAAAGTCTTACTTTGCTCTCTCAAGCATATACAATTAAGGGATCTTACGGACCCTAACACACATGGCACACTACCTATTCACCCATCAGCCTTCTGTTTTAACGAGAATCATGCTGCAGTTTAATATTTTGCCAAATCTTGCTACAACCTGTGCACCACAGCAAACACATCCAAGAGGTGTCTGTTCTAGTAAATCGTACTTTTACACAAAAAGCCAACCTAAAGGGATTTATTCCAGGTTTTGCCCCTCCTTTACAGCTTCCCAGAGCTGCAAGGCGTGTCTCCCACACACACCCCAAGAGTCGAAGGGTAAGTTCACACTATGTGGCTCAGGGCGCTGCCTTCAGCCATCAGTGCGGGGTAGAATGACCAGAAATCAGCTCCTGAGCCACCAAAATCAATAGCAGAAACCAGAAAAAACAAGGAAGGAGGAAAAACCCCACCACCTGCGACCTTCAACGAAGGGAGCCCAACTCCACCCTTCACCGCTGCCGCACCAGCTCATGCTGCGCGGAGCCCGCGGGCAGCTGCTGCCAGGTAAAGTCTCCCTGTCCCTGCCCCCGAGGCTCAGACAGAGTCACTTCTCCGCAGGGTTCCGCAGGACGCGCAGCCCCAGACCAAGGCGCAGCCCCGTTACCGCCGTTCCTCGCCCGCCATTGCCGTTGCTTGGCGACGGCGTCGCCGCCACACGCGGTGAGACCCCGGGCGAGGCGGCCCCGCCACCCGCACTCCACCATTTATTTCGACCGAGAATTCCTCCCCTCGGGCGAGGGCAGGTTTAGGCCCCCGCGGCCCGCCGGGGCCCCTCGCGGGGCTGCTCCGGCGGGACCCCCCCCGGCTCTCCCCTCAGGGCAGGGCGGGAAGGCGCCGCCGCCTCACCCGCGCGTCTCCTTCATGGCGCGCGCGCACAGCCCGCGCCGCCGCCCGCGCTTCCCGCCCTTCTGCGCCACCGCCCCCTTCCCGACGGCCCCCGCGCCGCCCGCCCGGCGCCCCCTGGCGGCTGCGGCGGGGCTGCGTTCCCTCACGGCGCCCCCGCCATCCCTTCGGGCCGCCGCCGGGGCCGCGGAGCACGGCCCGGGGAGGATGTTCCTCGCCCGTGGCGTATATTCCTGCCCCGAGGAGGATATTCCTTCCCCGCGGCGCTGACAGATCGGCCGAGGCTGGGCTGGTCCCCGGCATGAGGGGGTCCCGCATCGCCCCTGCCCGCCCCTCAGCTCCCACAGGACGTTCCCACTCCTGACACCCCCTTCCAAAGAGGAGGGGTAAAAGAACCAGGACTCGCTCTCGTATTAGGCTCCTGACAGCCTCCTGACATCCCCTTGCAGAGAGGACGAGGGAAAAAAACCCCAGGAATCGCTCTTGTATTAGTTTATTCTCATCCAGTAAGTGCAAGCCCAGCATCCCTTGACTGTAGCTGGTATCAGGAGGATTTAACACACATTGCTAACGTCAGCAAATAGCTTTGAGTACTCACCACAAGGTAATTACCACATGTAATTGTTATAGAAACACAGAGTGGTGTGGTTGGAAGGGGCCTTGAAGCTCATCTCATTCCGCCCCCTAACACAGACAGGGACACTTTCCACTCTCCCGGGTTGCTCCAAGTCCCTCTGACCTGGCCTTGCACACATCCAGGATGGGGCAGCCACAGCCAGCCTGTGCCAGGGCCTCACCACCCTCACAGGGACGATTTTTTTTCCTAATACCCAATCAAAACCTACCCTCTTTCAGTTTGAACCTGTTCCCCCTTCTCTTGTCACTACATGCCATTGTAAATGCTCTTGACTAATCTTTCCTCGAAGTTCCATTCAGGCCACAATTATTATAATAGTTTTGGGCCAACACAGTGTGTTACAAACTGAGTATTAAACCAACCAAACTACCCTGAGACTATGGCATTTAGATGACAATTCCCCACTCACATTCGAGTCTGCAAAAAGTTAAAAAATCGAAAGCATAATGTTTCTGTAAGTTGAATAAATGTTTGGAAAAACTTTTCCTTCCTGCTGCTGTGATGTCTTGCCACATCACAGCCTTTCTCTGAGATTAGCACATGATTTCTGTACATTTGAGTTGTCTGCATCTTTTTTGAGGTAAAATACATATTATCTTGCAAGATGCTTTGAAGAAACAAAAACTTAACTTTTGTCTTGAAATTTTAACAAATTAACAAAACAAATGTACCTTTAGCAGGAGAGTCTTACCCACCCTACTCAAATAACTTAACGGGGAGATGAAAATTATTTTATCTATTGAATATTTGCACGGTAGTGTTCATGCTAACATTTCAAAGTCTTTGATATGTTTGATGCTTCTACAAGGAGTTGTATAGATAAAGAAAAAAACATCAAGGAAATTTATTGAGAGTTTTTGTTAAGCCTCTAGTCAAGCACTTGCTATTCTCAGAAATTCATCCGGGTTTTCTTTAACATTTTATGGTCCTCACAGCAATACTGTGATCCTACAGTCAGGAAAACTTGTATACTGCTTCTTTGTTCTTTCCTCTCAGGTTCATACCATCTATTTAGTGTGAGGAGAACACCTGCCTTTATTTTTCCCGAGTTTACAAGGCCAATTACCCAAGTTTAATTTTTTTAACCTGTTTCTGCTGCATGCTTTAGTACATCAATAGGAGCTGCATTTGCCTGCAGATGTGATGGGACGTTTTTAATGGAGAAGTGATACTTTCCTTTAAATCACCTGGAACATTTAGGAAAAAGTTAACAGCTCATCAAGCACAAAAGTTCTTCTACAGGTGCAACTCTAATGTTGAATGGAAGTGAAGACTAATCAAGCTTAACCACGTTCAGTGCTCAGCTATTAAAGAGAAAAGGCAGGAGGAGTTTGAGAAACAGAGTGTTAAAGTTGGGGTGAGATGTTTAGGTGAGCTCTTAGAGCTAGAGCTTGGATTCACAAATAATATGTCCTTTCTGGAAAAGGGGTAGTTCTGGGAACAGTAATTGAATAGGGTTCTTATTTTCATGGAGTTTATGAGTTCTAGTTTCTAGTGTTACCTGAGGTGACTGGATTGGCTCTTCTGTGAGTAGCTTTTTCACAAAAAATAAGGGTTTTCTGATGTTTGCCATTTATTTATTGTAGTATTTGTTTCTAATCTATAATTGCTGCCTTCTGCCCACTAAATTTCCCCAGTTTTATATGTAGCAGTGGCAAAACCATATCATGTTCCAGAGTGTGTAGAGTTCAAGGACAGTTTGTTTCAAGGTAGTGCTTTTCTTTGCTGGGTGTGTTACGTTACCTCTAAAATACTTCTGTGTAGCACCCAGGTTATAGAAACGCCTAAAACCGAGCTAAATATTGTAGTTGGGGTTGTTTCTTGGTGGGTGTCTATGTCGTCCAGGTAACATTACTTTAGAGTGATATGATGTGGGGGGGATGATGGGTTTATTTGTTTTATTTTTAAAATTGCTGCTACATTGTCAAGGAGTAAATATTTTTCTCTGTAGTAAAAATGAGCTGATATCTGAGTACTTTTAATCTGTTAGAGAGTATTACTGAATTATGGAGAGGTGCTTTATAACCACCTAGGCTATGCGTTTTTGTATGTCATAGTCTGTATACATAATTTTAATCTAATCTGTGAAGTTAATGATAGTGTGATGTGTTTTATTAAGAACTTATGGGAGACCACGTGTTTGACAGACTTGTGAAGTTTGACAGTCTTCTTATTCCTATATAAAAGAAGTTGTCTGTATATTCCTTATAATCTTGCTGTTGTTTTTCTTACCCCTTTTCCACTTGGGTCTATTCAGGTGCCACCCTGTGTTCCATAAGGAATTTTGCTTGTAAATGCCTGTCTCTTTTCAGTGGGAAGTGACAACCCTTGTCCATTTTTCCCTCTTTAAAAACTACCTTTGTCTATCCCAACTGAGCTAATTTCCCGTTATTATTTTATTTGATAAAGTGCTTTGTGATTCTTATCACACTTAAATGTTATAAAATTTTAATGAATAAAGATGAGTGAGCCTAAACAGATTTTCTTAAGGCAGCTCTGGAGGAATTTGGGGTTTATGCATGAAAAGTTATGTACCAGCTACTGTACCTGAGTCTCTCTGCTTCAACATGTGAAGTCTGACTGAGAGGGAGACTGCTGCAGAGAAAATGTTTGTGTGGTATTAAAATATTATCCACATCACAGAAACTTATCAGAAAAAATAGTTTATTCAAAGTTTGTATTTGTGCAGAGGATCTTATCTGTGTAATGTACTATATTTCACTAGAGAGATTTTTGTCAGCAGTAATTTGTATATATACGTTTAGACTCTGATGAATATCAGCTAAAATATGAAATTCAATTTGCAAAGCTGCATTTTGTAATGAATATTCCCAGGATTCACTCATCTATCACATGGAAGATCTATGTTGAGAGATAACGCTGAACAGCAGAAGGTGGGGTTACTGAAGACAGATCTTGGATGGATGGATTTAAACAAGTGGAGGCTGAAGGGTTTGAGTAGTTTGTTGTGGATTTGGGTTTTTTTCCTTTGTTTTTTAATTCCATCAATTTACCTGAGAGATGCAGTTCTGTGGAGTTATAACCTTATAAGCTACTGAGAACTGTGAATGCGTAAAACGTTTATTTTTTAAGCCGGTCCTAGCTGCTGTTGAAAGACCAAGCTTGCCTTGAAGGGCATCCCTTTGGGAATGTACTGTTACACCGCCACTTGTCCTTCCGGGCTGGCTTCTTCCTAATGGTTGTTAGCTCCTTATACGAGCTATTCCAGGGGATTCCTCCCCTCCCTGCGGCCACTCGGCAGGATTTCAACATGCCACTGGTCATGAGCCAGCAAAAATGGAACCTCTGCTCTGCTTTCCCAGGGAAGTTTTGAATGCTCGTGCCCTTGATGTGAAATTAGTAGCGCTCTTCCCTGCCCATCAGCAGCAAAAGGTTTCACTGGACCTGCACGGGCTCGCAGGGCGGGTGCAAATGTCACCAGGAGATGGACGGGTCACTCCCTGGTTTCACTTCAAATTGAAGCGGAGATTAATGCCGGTGTTACCAGCTCCTGAAACAGGTTAGTTAATGGGAACTAACTGTGAGCTCACTGAAGCAGCACTAATCTCACTGAAGTGTCTGTCTTTGATCAGCTCATTCTCTCTCAGCAGGCCAAAAAATAGCCACAGGACAGGAGTGCTCGGTTTACAATCACGTTAATTTCGCTTTAGGTTTGTCTTTAGCTGTTGGAGATTAATGAATCAAAAGGGTGTTTAAATTTGCAACCAGTTCTCTTCTAATCACTTGGCAGTATTATTTCTGGCTGTTCCCTGCTTTGATTACCTGAGCCGGTCATCTAAAGGATGCTGCTGTTCTGCCATCTGACAGTGGGGTACAGCTTTAAATATCTAGGAACCAGCAAGATGGTAGTGGAGGGTGTTGAGGATTTTTTGCTTTTCCAGCTGTTTCCTAAGCAGTACATTTGTTGTAACCATGTCCAAATCCACCACCTCCCTTTTGTCTTTACTCACTTTTGCCCATAAAACAGTCTTTTTTTTTTATTATTCCACCAGCTTGCATCAGATGTGGGGACAGTATGTTTGGGATATTCATTTGTGGGGAAGTGTGGATGGGACCTGTGATGCTCAACAATTAAGCATGAGCAAAGGGTCTGCTTAAGAAGGTCTAAGGATGATAGCATTTGGATAAGCAGCTGGCATAGGGAATTGTAGGTTTCTTCATTTTCTTGGGGTTTCACTCTTAGGGGGTACCTTGTGTGGTGAAGTGTTTGCATGTCCTATAGAGAACCTGGCTATTGTGGTTCTGTAAAGATTTGATTTGAACTCTGGTACCCTCCAAAGATATTATGTGCATAAAATTCCTTGCCCTTTTAGTTTTCCTTTAATGTGCTTCCTTTTGGGGAGGAAAATTGAGTGAAAAGTGCACTTGTAATTCAAGATTACTTCTCTATAACAAAAACAGTGATTTCTGCTAGCTGCGCCTGAAGAAGGAAAAAAAAAAATCTTATGTGGTAGGTATAGGTTCAGAAAGTCTCCTGGGTCAGAAATAGTTGCCAGGAAGGTATTGCCCAAATTTTTAACAGGATATGGCTCTTGTGGTTTTTTTTCTTTAGCATGCTGTCTTCATTTTGCAGGTAATATTTATTTTACAGGAGTACTGAAGAGGTGTTACTTTTTATTGTTGAAAAAGTATTTTCTCTGACCTGAACAAAGTTTCTACAGATGAACATCTTTCTGAAAAGCTTTATGTGGAGAACAGACAAGTTTATTTTTTTATTTTCTTGATATAGGAAGAGAACAAACCTGTTTAATCTTTGCATTTTTCTTTACCCCTCTGATGGGGACCTAAGCCCTTGGACAGCTGATGGTGTGTGACACTGGTACTGTTCCAGTTCCATTATAGTGTGAACGTGGCTGTGAGCCTGTTTTTGAGCATTAAAGCCTGATGCTAATACCCCTGATGCACCATCCCTTATCATGTTGAGGAGTCTTCTTTGTCATGAATTCATTAGTTTCATGCAGAGATCGTATATAATTCTGATTGCTGCTCGCAGGGAAACTTTAAAGAGGGGATTGGATACTGATAATTACCGAAACACCTCAATTGTATGTGTGAGTGGGGAGAAATTTTCATATCCATTAACCTTGTAGTAAAACCCTCTTGAAGGGGTTTTTTTTTCCCCCCTCACCTTTTTACATGATGGTGTTATGTTCAACTTCATGCAGAAACAGGAAAAGAGGGCATAAGTAGAGCTCAGCTTCTTTTAGAGGGTTTTGTGATTTTGGCACTTTTATCCAGTCTGGTGCATTGTTCACAGGCTTTCTTTGTTGTAGTCGATGAAGTAAACCATAGATAATTGATGATAATTTCTTTTTGAACAGTTGTCTGACCAGGGAATTTATGTGCAAGGTAAGCATGGAAGTGATGCTTTCTTATAAGTCTTTAAATAAACAAAAATTAACTGAAAAAGAAGAGGAGATGATGAAGCAAAGGAGAGTGTCAAGTAATGGGCTGAAAAATTAGGAAAAAGCAAGAGGAACATTATAGAACAAAGTCACTACAATTATGTCGTTTATGTGCTTATCCTTTAGGACTTCTTGCCTATCTGTGTGTACAGGTCGAGATGCATATTCAGTTACACCTGCCTTGATGACTGGCAAACAAACATAGGACAAAATCAATATTGCATACAAATATGCAAGTGCATCCTGATGGGTTCAAATTTTTAACACTTTTTTAAAAAAGTAAATATTTTTAAAATTTAATTTTTTTTAATATATTATGTATTCTCTTAGCTACAGGTAAAAATTGAGACTAGAAAGCAAGGGACAAGCAAGTGAACAGTGGATTAGATGTGCATGATGTTCATGACAACTGCTTTTAAATAAAGCAGTCCAAGGTCTGCCTCAGGAATACAGTGCCTGGGATGGGTGTTCCAGTGTGCAGGTGACATGCTGAAATGTTTTGAGCTCCTGAACACAGGGCTCATTCTTGGGTGCATCAACTCTACTAATATACAAAGGGTTTCTACCTGGTATGAATATAACTTACTCCTAATTTAGGTTTTTCGTTATGCTGTATGAAAAGAAGAAAATGGCAGTTGTGGAAATAACCCCCCAGTCTGTGTGAGCTCACAAATTCTTACTGGTTATCTAGCAGTCACGCTATCTTTATTGTACTTTCATTCACGTGCTTTCTCCTAAATAATGTAGATTTGGTCCTTTTTCTATTAACAAATTTCATTTTAGTTTGAAAGTTTCCTCCTTTTTTTTTTTTTTTTTGCTTGCTGTTTGAAGCAGTGGAATAAAGGGGAGGTGTTCGCAGGGAAGATTGATGCAAAGATTTCAGATACACAGGATTATTGTTTTCTGAGATTACTGAAAATTGATTCACTAGGAATTTGTTGCCAGATAAGCATTCCATCTT
Source organism: Gymnorhina tibicen (assembly GCA_013399875.1). Classification (NCBI taxonomy): domain Eukaryota; kingdom Metazoa; phylum Chordata; class Aves; order Passeriformes; family Artamidae; genus Gymnorhina; species Gymnorhina tibicen. The sequence continues at coordinate 1,074,349 of VXAZ01006597.1, forward strand.
TGAAGCACTCTGTTTTCCCTGGGGAGCCCTTATTTAATTGATGTTAACTAGATATAGTAACTCCTTTCTGGTATGGCTGAGTTCACTCTTTAAGAAAAAGACTGTAGGTGTTCTTTGCTGTTTTGCACAGGAGTATTTAATTATTCCAGATATTTAAGAAATAATGTTAATTTGTGCAAGGTTGTTTTTAATTATGCTGTCATCTGCCAAACTTTGGGACTATTTTACCATAATGTAAAAACAAGGACAAGTGTGATCTTGGAGTCATACTTTAATCTTTGTAATATGCTGGTTGTTTGCAGAGGTGATACGGGAAAGTAAAGCTAAGAATTCATTACACAGCTAAAATCATACACATCTTGATAAATAAAATCATTTTGGTCACATCAAAGAGCCATTTGACATTTTAGTCACATCACATTTGTAGCCACAAAAATAGTGTGCCATGTCAATTGCTGAAAACTTGGCGGGGGAAGAAATATTCCATCACAACTCTTGGGAAAAGTGGAGGGCATAACTGGTTTCATGTGTTTGTGAATTTTCCAGGTAGTCCACGTTTGTGCAAGTATCCTTTTTGTTAAGCTGCTGGTTCCTTCCCCGATGGGTGACCAGCAGGTTCTTAATATTTCTGTGTACTGTTGTGTAATGCAGATGAATAATAGCACTGCGTATGCTCTATGTCTGGATAAATACAATTAGTTGCAATGGTTCTAGAAAGCAATGAGTTACTGTTAGGCTGCACTTTTTGGAATCATTATCTTAATACTTAAGTAGAGACTTAAGGCTTCTGCAGGTGTTTTTATTTGGTGTCTGATCCTTCTACATGTTTCATGCTGTGAGAAGTGCACTCTGCTGTGAGTAAGGAGCATGGAGAGGGAAGAGCTGAGCTCTGAAGCTCAGGGCTGAGAACTTCTAGCAATGAAACTACAGCGATCTTGCTGTGAGAGAGTTGTCCTCAGAGTGGCATCCCCATGAGTGCAACTGAATCTTTGAGTTGTCTGGTTTTGCTTTAGGATTTCCTTCAATGCACACAAATTCTTGAGGCAAAAATCAGGAAGTAAAGTTAATTTTTTGAAGCATAAATAAAGCGGTGAGGCATTTAGGTGTTTATGTGGTATGTGCTCTCCACCCCTAGTTAGTCATGGCTGTGGAAGGACCTATTTGCCAAATACTTGATTCATAACTATGCTGTGTCAGTCGTGTTATCATGTAGTAGTGTGAGGCAGAATGTAAATTCTGCGTGAAGGTCTCCCCTAAAGGCTGGGTCTAAAGTGGTAACAGACAGATCTGGAACTGTTACCCTGCAGCTCCCCATCTTGGTGTTTATTTTTACTCAGGTAGAAATCATCTGTATTTTTCACTAAGCAAGAGACATGCATAGACTGCCCTACCTCTTTCCTGGGACTGTAACTTTATAAATTGATTTTTTTTTTCTTTAAACTACATGTGGATTCATTTCATTTATCCTTTCATGTGCCCCATCAATGAAGCACGTAGGAAGATAAAAGTATTAATTACCTTCAACTACTAAGACTGAGAATAAATAGGTTTTCATATTGCTAGTTTTGTACTGTACTGTAATTAACAGCATCCAAGAGTGCAGAACTTGAAACAGATTAGAAAAGAAACCTCAGTGCTGTTCAGCTTTTACCTTCAGCCCTGCAGCTTTCCAAAAAGTATACAGTGGATTTTCAGTCTAGTGGATATTTCTTAGCTGGCAACAGATAAAAGCCTTCAGTTTCCTGGGAGAGAACCAGAGTGTAGAAAAAGCTGGTTGCATAGCCACTAGTGGAATCCCTTTAATACTGGCTGGGTGATCTTGAGAATATTTAAAATAACAGTAAGGAGAATCTCATTTCAGCGAGGCAGAGTTCATTCTTGATAAAGGGCTTTCCAGAAACCAGTTCTTTGTAACTATAGAAACGCCTAAATTTTCTAATCTTTGATGGAGAATGAGAACAGACTTTGCTGAGTTCTCGGTAAATCCCAGTGCTGATAGTGAATGCTTAACACATTGAATGTAGTAGGAAAGAGGCTCTTTGGAACTTGCTCCCAGTAAAACATTCTCTAAATCAGAGTAATATCCTCACGAAGCTGCTTAATAATGAAAAAGGTGGTCAGAGGAATGTAGTGGTGAATGTCCTTGGAGTTGAGAGAAAAAGGCTGAAGCAATGTAAATTAATTTTCTGAATCTTCCAGAAAATTACTATCTCTGCTCCCAGCCCCATTTTATAAAATTGGAATCAAACCCAACTGTACTTCTTTTGCACTTAAAGAAGAACACAAAACTTTAGGTAACACTAAGCAGCAGTGGCAACAGTACTTACTGCTATGGAGGCAACTAAAATCTGTGTAATATGAGGAAGATGAAAGGCTACTTTAAAGCTATAACTTTAACGATAAGTGTGCAAGTCACTAAGAAAGTAAGCACCCTACTTAAATTTAAATAGAATTTGATACGGAACCAAATTCAGGTGGAGGGGCTCCATCCTGAACCAGTTTTTCAATTCTGATAGAAAACTTGTTGCTTTTCCTTTAGCTGTTGTCAAATGGGAAGGAAAAGCACCAGACAGAGCACTGGGAAAGGCTTCCTTGAAGGTGCTTTTGTTGTAAGGAGATCTTTAGTTGGAAGACTCCCTCCTGTAGGTAACATGCTTCAGAATGTTTGTGAAGAAATTTAGGGAGCAAAACAGTGAAGAAATTTCACTGTGTGCTAAGTCATATCACACTGAAGTAAATAAAGAGGGACAAAGCACAAGAAATTCAGAGTGGCTGTTCCTAAATAGTATATTCAATGCCATGCTTTACAAACGGTTTCCTATTCTTCATGTTGCTGATTTTGTAGATCTTGTCACTAAAAATGGAAGAGTTAGAGAAAATCTGCATATATAATCCGATTTGCATAGTTTAATTGCAGCCACCTCAAACACCTTTGTGAAAACTGTAGTTTTCAAATGGGTGAGGCCCCTGCCATTGGTAAATGCCACTGATCCAGTGCAAAACTTAGTTTGCAAGCAATGTTGCTTGAGAACGATGGTTCCTCTCTCCACTACCTCACCAAAGAGAGAGTATAACGTGAATGTAGTTTTTTAAAATTTCTCAAGGAGCTGCATGGATAGTTAGATGCACAATGATTCTTCTGTTTAAGATGATTTAGCTTTTATGTATATTAATACATAATGGAGATATGTGGCTAAATATCCATGCAGGTCTTGGAAAATATGATAATTGGATTGTAACAAGCCGTGGTGACTCCAATAAGCACTTTAAACCCAGTAACTCAGTGCTGTTAAGGGAAACTTAACCAATGGTGCAAAACCTGAAATTTGAAATCAGTCAAATTATTTTTCACTGATGCAGAAAGAATCTTTCTTTCATGAGAGAGAGACTTCTATTTTTCAGGAGTACGCAGCAGGATTTTTGATATTACTTTGACAGCTCTAAGTTAACTTTGGTTTTTTTTTTTCTTTTAACTTCTTACTGAGCCAGGTAAAAAACATTCTCCCAGATTTGACCTGAGATTTTTCCCCATGCTGTAATTTCAATTGTCATTCCATGCTGCTGGCTTAACACTTTGCTTTTTCAGCTGAATAAGGTATCTTGCAGTTGTCATGACTGTTGTGTGTTGTTAATTAAATGCCATAAGCACATCTGTCTCTGAGAGGAACAGGCTACAGTTTCAGTTAATGGTTATTATATAGGGTGAGTATCAAGAAGAGTGTGCTCATCTGTGTTTTCCAGGATCACACAGGTGCAGGGATTTGCCCCTTGCTTGGACTACAGAAACAAAGATTGATATCAACCAAGATTGATAACGCAGCACCCTTAAGTCAGTGCTGACTCTCGGTGAGAGATTGAGGCTGGCACTGCTCTCTGCAGGTGTCTGATATATATCTCTCTCAGCCTGTCAGTCCCCCAGACAGTCCCTGAGGTCAGGGGAAAGTGTCTGTGGTGCAAGGCAGTGCAGCTGTGCTGCTTCCAGTTCTGCTGCCTGGGATGTGGGCGAGAGAAACCCTAAACTGGTATCTGCCTGGTGCCTCCTACCATGTTATTTTTTCTCTTGGAAATGCCTTACTTGATACATTGTATGATTTCATTTGTGGACTTTTTCACTTTTGTTTTTCAGGCTGAGATAACAGCCCTCTGGAAGAGCTGGAAAACACACAAGTAAGTTTTTAGTTTTTTGGTTTTCTTTTTTTTCCTTCCTCCTCTGAGTCATCTTTTGGAAGACCACGTCATTTGCCACTGTCTGTCTAGAGAGCTCAGACTGACTTCCTAACACTGCAATTTAAACTGTTTAAGATCAGGTGGTGAGTTTTTCAGAATGCTGGAAGAATTTCAAGTCATGTTTCAGGTTTCACTGCAGATGAACTTGAAGCAAAAGTGCTTTTAAATAGTCTTGGCTTTCTGTCAGCATCAGTACAAAAGCCTTGAGATTTTGGGCGGGAATCTAGAGAAATACGTATTTTGGATTTTTTACTAGAATTCGTATAACTAGAGGCAGAAGAATGGCAGAGTCTATTTTTAAGTGACCTTAATATCATGTTTTGGCCAGCATCTGCTCAGTTACATGATTGCAGGTGATCTGGATTTGTGCTGTACCTTCAGCAGGGCAAGTAAGCACAGAGCTTGCACAGATTAACCCTGCATAGCTTTCCATCCATCAGTGTGTAAGAGATTTAGCTTTTACAAAGTGTGTATTAGTTCTCATCTGAAACTTCCTTGTGGCAGATGTTCTGCTCCCAAAGTGCTTTTTTCTGCCCCCTCCGCCCCCCAAAAAAATCTCTCCATGATCTTTGTAAAAAATAATGAACAAAGGATGCGATCGTTGTCTGCGGGGAACTGAATACAATACTTGGCGTCCAGAGTGTTGATTTTCCTGGGGAAAAATACAAGCTACTACTCCCTCTCCTGGCCTCATAGGGGAAATATATGGAATTGTCAAAAGGGGGCATTCTTGCTTTTTCAGACAAATGAGAAATAAGTAATAAAATAAGTGTATAGTTAGACCTGTCATTTAGGTAGAGTAGAAATTGCTCAAACTGAAAGTCTTTAGCCAAAGCAAATATAACAGATGGAATATTAAATATCAAAAGTGATTTGCAGACTAATTTAATCCCTTACTTTGTGGACAGAGGTTTTAGCTATTTCACCTAAGGTTTACCCAAAGCTTTTGTTAATTGATGAAAATGTCCACTGCAGTTACACATGCACCATCTGTGTCTAAAAATACACATCCCTCCCACTGTCATTTAACTCTCAGAGGATAATTCTCTATATCTGTGAAAATACAAATCTGACAAAGTCCTGCAGTTCTGTATAAGGATTTTCTACAACTGATTTTGCACTTTAATCTGGCATGTGTAGAGTTGCCAGGTAATAGTTGAACAAACTATGTATTCTTTTAAAAATTTCTTGGAAGGGTGAATTTTATGTATAACCAATCTGGAAGTAGCTCTGGAACCTGAGAAGTTACTGATGCCCTGGGTAGTCCTTGCTCATGCAAGAAAAGCAGATCCAGGACTGACTGTGCAAGTAGAGAAGGATTTTGGTTTTAAGCTTCTGCGTTAAGAGATGTCAAAGATATTTACTTATAAGTAGTTTGCCTGAGCATATATGATTAAACCTATTAACAAACAGGTTCACACTGGTGCTGATGACTCCTGTTTATAACCAAATTTTACTCTGCTCTTAGGTATTTCTAGTGGTTTTACTTGCTCTAGTGTTATGGTCCTTATGATTAGGTAGAGTCTTCATATGCATGGTAATTAATATGCTCTACCTTTAATATTCTGGATCAACTAGGGGAAGGTGAACATATGACCTGCAATAAAAAAGTCACATCTGAAGATATATATTTTTTTTCCTCTTGCCTAAGGAATAATTTTCTTTGTAATTCGGTTTATCTAGCTAATGCAAATAAAAATTATTTCTGCCCTAAGATTATAGAATATTTTAGTCACTGTATTTTAAAAAGATGCTATTTTCCCCCCAAGATTGTTTTTCTCACCTCAGCATCTAATTTAAGTGTAGTGGAATGTTAGGACTGGGAGAAAGATGTTTCTCATGCTAAGATGTATAATCAGAAAACACCAGCACAACAAGGAGGTTAAAAGTACGTAGCTGTAGAGAGGGTCATAAAATAGTTTAGTTCTAAAACAAACAGAAAATGTCAGTGATCTTTCTGTACTACCCTTCACCTCCTGCAGTCATTTACACTTGAGAGAAGCGGGTGCAAGGCACTACCAGATACTCCTCACTCAGATTTATAAGCAATCACTAAGCTGTGGAGGAACAGGCAGTGTTTACACTGACAGTTCTCTCCTGGTAATGGAAGAAAAGCATTGGCCCCAAGCACTTGATTCTGAGCTCCTCGTATCTCTGCTTAGCCAGGGTGGGAGGTTAATTTGGAGTTAACTGCGCCAAATGCTCGAGTTTGTTACGCTTTCAACTGCTAATGTAGACATCCTCTTACAGGGACCCGGGTATTTGGAAAAGATTAAGTTGAAATGAGCTGGAGGTACAGAACAAAGTGCTGACAGAAAAGCAGTTGTAGGTATAAGGAAGAAATCTAAGTGTAATCTGTACCATCATCAAATCGAAAATCAAACATGAGCAAAGAATTTCAATTAATCCACTATGCAAGACAATAAACTAAAAAGGTTAAAAGGTGAACAGAAAACAGGCAAAGATGGTCAGTCTGCTCCTTGATTAAGTGACGGAATATACATTTTTTGGGATTGTGCCTGCAAAGATATTCTTCCCCTACATGTACTGTGACCAGTTTTAGGATTGCTCTCTGTGTGTAACTCTTCCATTTCATCCTGTTTTGTACTACTTTGCACCAAGTGCAGCTCCTGAGGGTCGACTGCAGCAGGATTTTAAAAATGCAGATTGCCATTCTGATTTGGCTGAGATAATGAATGCCCAGGTGTGTGCTTTGAGCATGGTTTTACTCCACTGCAAGTTAGTAGGTCTCCTAAGATAAATGATAGGTTATTACTATGATTTTTATTAGGAATCTATTATTAGTGTCCTTTTGGAAGACAAAATGCTGTGGTTTTGTTTATTGGTGTGTTTATGCAGGTGTGAGGGAGTATAAGATATGTAGCTATTAAAAACCCTCAAACAACTGAACAAAAACAGCTATAAATGATCTTCATGTGCCATGAAGTAGAAATCAGGTGATAGATTACTTGTAAGCTACCCCAAAAATGTGTTTGTGAGAATAAATGAAAGTATTCTCAAACAAAAGACTTGCTATTGCAAGTCAGACCTGATTTCAAAATGCAGAGGAGGAGGGAAGCATCTTACAGTGACTGTAGGGAGGTATCAAGTAAAGGAGGCCACAAGCTATGAGGGCAAAGCGTTGTACAAACAGCCAGGAATAATCATTTGTGGAATAGCATGGAGTAAATTCTAAATCCTGGAGTTCTGCTAGCAATGATAAATTCAAGCAAAGTTATTTTGATGATACTATTATTACACAATAAAATATTTCTTTTCTTCCTAACATCCCTCAAATTGCTGGGGAACAAAAACCCAACCAAACAAAACCCCAGAAGAAACCCGGTGATAGGAACCTGAAAATTATCTAAAAGTTCTGCTAGTTCACAGCACTAAGAAGGATGTAACGGCAATGGGGTGTTGCATAAATGCAGGGATTGAGATTCCAGAGAGGAACAAACTTGGGTGGATGTGAAATAAATAATCAAAGGACTTTCTATTGCACCAGCCTGACCCACTAAAATGGTTCAGTTAGAGGCCAAGCCTGCCCAGCTCATGTTTAAAAAATGGATTTGTGAGAACTTGGTGTTGCACATGAGCAGTCCTTTAACTGACTGCAGAGTGAGGCTGTGTCAGGATGACAATTGTTCTTGTGTTATGTCAACACTGGGGTCTGGCTAATCCATAAGAAGGACACAATTATGGTTCCTCTAATAATACTGGTAAGTTCTGTGTCTGTCCAGTTCTAGAGGAGACTGAATATGCACCACTCCAACACTTTCCTGTTTTAACTTGAGCCAGTGGTGAACTGGTTAAGGCACTTTTCAGCTTGTGGTAAATTTGTTCCAAAAGAAGCATCAGATGCGTGGTTCTTATTACCTCTTAATATATGTTTGGAATACAAGGGTTAACTTTTCTCAGCAGTGCAATGGACTTCAGTTTAAGTAAGAATCAACATGAGAGGTTTCAATACTAAATTAGAACTTGATTCTGTACAGAGTTCAAATTTGGTATCAAAAGTGTCAAGATTTGCATGTTAATTTGGCTGTGAATTTCCACATGAGCTGCTGGACATCCTTCATTTGAAACCATGGTACTGTAGACTTTGCTTTCATTTAAAGGGGAAAGAAAAAACCAAAATCCTTGAGAGGGTGATCCAGGGAGCCCTGAAACCAGTCTTTGAGCTTGTCCCTGCAATGACTGTAGTGCAAAACTTTATGAACGCAGAATTTTATTAGGAGAACTGAGAAATTAAGTTGATTTGTTTTTCAAACTCCCCCACAGAAACTGCTCAGTTGATTTCACAAGAAGATGAACCGAAGTGAAAATTTTGTGATCAAGCGTCTACTTAAAGGTAAGAGCAAAACTCCAATGGATTCTTGGCATTTGGGAAAATGTGAACCAAGTTCTGGAACTCCTGGTTTAGCTTTGTCTTTGAATATTGTATTAAGAAACCAAGCAGGGAAGTGCTTTTGGAGCTGGTGCTGGGTGGGAAGAAAAGGTAAGTCAGAGCAGAATGATAAATAATGTGTTGATCTCTGAGAGGAGAGGTGTCGTCTTGTTCCTGACACGCTGTCAAGAAGATGTTTTACTGATTCGACTCTCTGTGTTGAAGAACACACAACAGTTACTTAGTAAGTGGCTTTGTAGGGAATCTCACCCGTGTTACAATAAACGGAGCTCAAAGATAACATGTCTTTTATGCTTTTACGCTTTTTGGATGATAACTGTGAAAAATTACCTAGGGAAGGTTAGCAAGCTGTACCTGTGGTCGTTTTCTCATGACCCCTGAGTGATAAAGTTTACTATCTTGGATCATGATGTGTTGTCAAATGACAGGTTTGCCTGTCTGGCCAACGAAAAGTAATTGAGGAGTGTTATGGTTTTACAATCCAGGTTTCACCAAATTTGTAGCTTTTTGAGCTGTTAGACCTGAAAAAAATAGGTCAATGTTGACAGAATAAGGTTGGCTCTCACTTTTCTTCAGATTTTGAGTACTATTTTGTGTGCACCTCATAGCTGAAAGCTTCATATAGGAAGCATATAGTTTTCTGGAGGTATTGCTGTTGTAATTTCACTTACAGCTTGAGTTAGGATTTTTTTGGTGTCATGATACAGTATTTTTTTGGTCACTGTTCTAAAATCTGTATCTGGCATCCCAGATCTGCATGAATTTGAACAAGTAATTTGAGAGGCTTCTGTAAGCGGGGAATTGGGAAATCCCTACCAGCTGGAACTACTTAATAGTGGAAGCTTTGCTGACCTGAGGTTAGCTGTCCACAAGCCATTTATTTTTGTAGGTATGGGGCCAAGATATGGAGCAGCAAAATTGCTTCTCTTGCTCTGTTTCTCACACCCTCCCCTTCAGTAGTGGTTTCATCTGTCGCACCCATGTTGTGTCCTGAAATATATTAGTAATTGGAAAAAAAACAAAACAAAAACCCCCAAACAGATGTGTTTTGTATGGTGGTTTGTTTTTTTTTTTATAACACTCTTTGGTCTTGGGACAGAAGTATCTGTGTAAGCAGATCCTTATGGCTGAGATTTTCTGTAGCTGTTCAGTACCTGCTGACTCTGGGACTATTTTTAGTCACTATATACATTAAACATTACTATTTTTAGGTAGCTTCCTCAAGTACCTTCATCTGCATGAAATGTTTTATCTTGCCACTTGGAGTTTGTCTGAGTCAAATAATAAAAAAGCAAAGTAGAAAATCAGGATGCTTTACATCCATTACACTTTTCCAGGTAAGCTATATCTAGAAAAAGGAAACATTAAAGAAAAAAGGCTGTGTTGGCTACAAATGACTTATTTAACTCTTGTGGGGAAAGAGCCTTCACGTGGGTATAATTTTGTGTTTGGTGCCACTGGTGATGTCCAGTGGTGATGTTTCAGGGACACAACTTGGTAAATAGATTCACTGTAACCTCAGAACAATAAAAGCACTGGAAATCCTGAACTTCCGTGTACTGGAGAAAACAGATCTCTACTTGTGCTACAGTAGTAAAACAGTTCATGATCCAGATATGAAGGGTGGAAAAAAGCTTTTCTTTGAGGTGTTGGCTGAACTGAAGGACCCTGAGCTGAAAATGTTTTTCAGGTTAGATGATGAGGTGTAATAGTGGTAGCACAGCTGAGATGAGACTGGTGCTCAATGTGCATAAAACAGTAGAAAAGGTGTTAAATGAGCTGGAAAAATTAGGAATGATGGAACCAGTGTGGTGACCAAATGCTCTTCCTTTGCATGAAGTGCCTGAACTCTTTGGTATGGACTCTGTGCGCATATGTTAACAGTAAATGGAGCAATTAGGATATCATAGGAATTATGAACCAAAATTCCTAAGTAAACAGAGTGCTCAAATACACACAAGAAATGAAAATATTGTTATATTAGCACTGGTCTTCAGCGGACCACATTCTAGATTGAAGCAGCTTTGTAAAGGAGAACACTTGGGGGAGAAAAGTAAGCAATCAACAAAGTTTAAGCTTATACCTCGTGATTGAGTGTTTTAGTGTGAAATAAATGAAAGGTAGATATTTTTGAAAAAATGTTTTACTGCGTTAGATAAATACTTTTTTTTTTTCTACTTAGGTTTGATATTAAGAAATGGTTTTTACAGGATAGTAAGGTACACTTTTTACAGCCTGCAGTTATCATGGATTTTCTTAAATTAAAAAAACCCCACAACCAAACAACAAACAAATCCCAACTTGAAGCAACTCTGAGGGATTTGCTAGCTTATTATTTTGCCCTGAGGTGGGATCAATTTTACCTGTTATTCAAGACAGAAGTTTGTCTGGCTTCCCTTTAATGCCATTATGATAAAGACTGAGTCTTCCTGCTTTCCTCTGTTCATGTTTGATTATCTTTAACCTGGTATTTTGTCTTACCTGTGTAGTAGAATAAGTAGTGAGTTTTTGCAGCAGCCTTTTGCACACTGGAAGGCTGTTACAGTGTCCCCTCAAATGGGCTTTGTTACACAAAACAAATTCCCTAAGGGCAGTCAAATATAGCACAAATAGAAAAATACGATGTAGGAAAGTCCAGGATGACACTTGAAGCCAAACCCAAATGCCAAGTGTAGAAACACCCTGTTTGCTTCTCAAATCTTTGCTTCTTGATGCAAGAGTTCTTCCTTCTAAATATCACCTTGAAGGACAGAAATAATTTTTGTGGCTTTGCAATTCTGCCCCTATAGTTAAAGGGTTCAGCTTCTCCACAATGTGGGGAGTTTCTCCCAGTTTGTAGCAAGTGGCTCTTTGCTGGGGTCTGCACTGGACAGGGCACAATCCTACATGCATTCCACTTCCACCTTGTGGAGGGGAGGGATTAGACAAGTTGTTTCACGAGCTACTCTGTCAAATGGCCTGAGAGACACCTTGCCTCCCATAAGACTTCCATATCTGAATCTCATCTATCAAAGGAAAGTCTGATATTTTCTAGGATGCCACAATTTGTGGAAATGAATGAGCTTAATTAAGCTCATGGGAAGCTCTCACAAATGGCTAGAGATAAATATCAAATGGGGTCAATACACTGTCATGAGACTTTTGGCTTGTTACTGGATGTTCCCATCCCTTTGGGATGGCCTAGGGGGCAAAGACTTCTGAGAAGATTGGGGTCGGCCATGATTAAAGCTATATTTAGAAACTTTTTTAATTGCATAGACTTCAGGCACATTAGAGCTGGCTGATTTTTTTTTTTTTCTTTATGGAACAGTTTTCCGTTAGAAAATGCAGTTTAGTGGAAATTGGAGTGTTCTGTGGGACTGTGTCAGTCTGATCATAGCTTGTGACAGAAAGGGAAAATTAACTCAATTTGTCAGTGCTTTAGTAATATGAGTGTGTCATTTGGACAGTGTGTGCTGTATTGAACTATTTGACATGTTTCATGTTGGAACTCAAAGCAGAATTAGAGTAATTGTACTCTTACCAAGATACCAGTTTGCATATATGATAACTATTATCTTCTACACAATAATTTGTTGATGATAAATCACATTAAAGTGGAACATGTGGGTAGACACAACTTTTACTGAGTGTCACTGCCACAGAATATTATTTATTATTTTATTTGAATAAAATAAAAATTATGTTCTAGATTAGATTCTAATAAAACTTAGAAATGCTGGGATTTCTTGGAAAATAGAAGTTGTCCTCAGCTTGAGGAAGAGTTGGCACAATAAAAAAACCAAATCCTGATATAAATCAAATCTATTGATGATAAAGATTTTGACCAGTCCTGTGAGTCTTGAATGGAAGTGGTGGGCTCAGATTTTTCTACAGGAAACATAAAACATTGGAAAGTGCTCACTAAACATAAAGGGTGACCAACACAGTAAAAGTCAGAGGTCTGGGAAAAGATACTGTAGGAACACAGACTGTATAAAATAATTTGGAAAGCCAACATCAGGGAGAACCTGGCCTGCAGTTCCTGATGGATGGCTGGAAATTGAGACATGGAGGAATAACCATAAGAAAAAGCAGTATGAGTTTCTGGATGTACCCAAATGTTTTTTGTATAGATAAATGCCACCAAGAAATTCCTTTTGAGCAAACTGAACTCTTGTACTTTGCAAGGGGCATGATCAGGCAAGTTGTAAAGGGACATGGGAAAAATGTTCATTGGGGTGACGGGATCAGCTCCTGGATTTCTGTTGCGACCTGCTGGCTGCTACTGGGTCGATTGGCAACAAATTCATTTGCACTTCTTAGCTGGGGAGAGGAAGGTGCTTGCTGCCTGTCAGTTTGGAGCCCACTTTAAAGGCTAGGTGAACTGCTTAAGACTAAAAACCCAAGGACCAGTTCATGATTATAGTGTTAGAAAAGGAAAGTGGAAAAACATAGCACAAGGTCTGAGGGTATCTTGGGCTAGTCTCTAGTTTTAGCTTGTACTCGGCATTTCCCCTTTGGTGTTTGTTACAACCAGCAAAGGATCTCCTTGCTACGGCTGTTTCTTGAGAAGAATTTGACATCTAGGTTTGATTCTCGGTTGAATGGGTACCTGCTTTTGAATTTGCACAGTGGGTTATAATTCTGGACGTTTGTGGTCTTGCTTCTAGCAGTTTGGTGTAAGAAGTGTGCTGATGTGATATACCAGGGATGGTTTGGATCACAAAAGGATCACAGTGTCTGCACAGGTGAAGTGCAGAGATAACCCTGCAGAGTGGATGTTTCTGCCTTCATCCTTGCAGAAACTCAGCTCCAATTTAGTTCCGTATTTTGTAAACTTCCTATTGGAAGTGTTATTTTTAGCACTATGGCATATTTTTGTTTCCCTTTCTCAGCAGCATGCCTGTGTTGCATTCATGGCTTGAGCAGTTCAAGTAACTTGTCAGCACTGACTAATGCCATCAAGCATAGCTTGTGCCTGCAGAATTCCAACACAGTTTTCCAGTCTCTAGATGACACAGAATCATACTCTGGACCCACAAGTTAAAATTCTTAAGTGGAACTGTTGATGAAGAAAGAATTTTTTTGCATTACATGAGCATACAGGAGGGAATTTTTTTTCGTGGTTTATTTTTCACATTAAAAATACCACAGGAAAATAATGTAATACAACTTAGTATATGCTGCTGTGTCCCATCTTGGGGGATGAGTGTGTCATTCCATATGCTGTAGCTAAACATAAATGAACTGTTATTAATGATTACCATAATGTTTTCTAGCAGTTAGCTGGCTGTGATTCTAGGAATTTTTTTCCACTGTGTTTTGAAGGGTTAGGTTATTTAAACTTACTATCAAATAGAATCAGATCAAAGTGAGCTAATTTTTCTTAAACACTAATCATTTTAAGGCTATTGAACTAAATATAGAGTCAGTTCATTAAATCATTAAAACAGCCTGCAATAATGCTCACAAAGTCATTATAGTGCTATTCCCCAGCCAGAGAGGTGGTGTTGCCTTAAGCACAGTTTAATCAAATTAGATGGTGGGTTATGTCCTGGGGTTTCTCCTATTGATATTCATTAAAAATACATGATTTATCACTAATCTCTGTAAGGTATATCCTACTCCTCCAAATGAATTTTGTAAATGTCAGGGGGAAGAAAACAGAATAGTTTATTGTTATAAGAATTTAAGTGTGCTGTGATCACATTTACATTTGTATAATATGTAATTTAGTGATAGATGATAATTTTAATGTGCCTTTAAAATTTTTGTCCTTAGTTAAAAAGTTAACAAAAATGGAAAACCCCCAGGAGTAGCCACTTTATATTTTAGTGCTGTATAAGCATATGAATTAACTTTAGAACTAATTATTCTGTAGATCGTCATATAGTTTCTCTTATAGATTGTCTCTAAAAGTTCACTGTTTAATTTCATGTACTCCTTTTGGTACCATTTTCCATTTTTTCCTTTTATTTGGAACACTTCAGTGTTGTAACTCCTCTGTCCTTTCCTCTTCAATCTTTTAAGGCTCGCCTTGTTTTAAAAGGCGAGGAAACACTGATGAGAAGACCACACACAAAAATTCCCCTCTGTGCTGTCACCGCTACTCCTTTTAAGTGAAAATTTCTTCATTAGTATAACGCTTTTTAATCTTGTAACGTTCTAAAAATGGGGTGCATTGATTGTCATCTAACACCCAAGCATGCAGCTGGTTAATGGTGCTGTGAGGCTCTACCACACTTCAGACAGGATGAAACACATTTGATTAGTAGTTATTTGGAATCAGTACAATCTTAACTCCTCAAACTGTAATTTGCCTGAATTATCCCAACTCTGATGTGCCCTGTGAGTTTCCATCATTTTTCTATTTCTGCTACTTGTGAATCTTTGATACCACTTGGAAGCCCAGCCAAATATCACCAGCAATACCTCTTGCTCTGAGAATTTCTTGGTATTATCTTGTGCCACTTCTGTCCAGGAAAGAGCCACCTACTGAAATTGGTTATGGCTCCTGCAGTGCTTTCCCAGGGTCAAGGTTTTAAAAGAATAGATTTAAGATTTCTGGGAGAAATTGATCAGCTGCTCAGTGCCCTGAAAATCTTCTGTCAAAGCTCAGAGTTCACCCAGCACTGCTTAGCTCATGGCTTTATGTGTACACAGATCAGTAAGAAACTATTTACTTGATTGTTGGGTATTAATGATGCTACCACAGAATTGCCACTGAACTGAGACTGGCTTGAATTAAAACATATGTTGTTGTAATTACAGAGGTGGTGGTGGTGTAACTACTGAGAAGTTCATATAACAACACTTGCAGTAGGAACTTCAGATGTGGTTTTAAAACCCTGTCCCACTTGAATTTGTCAGCTGTGCCAAAAGCTATTGTCAATTACTCTGAGGTAGATCTGAACAGATTGCTGCTGTCGTGGGCTCTGCTGTTGATTTACGCTGGCATGTCTGAAAGAGGAGCTTGGTTCTATACCTTTTAGAAATCAAAAATGTTCTTCTAGGTGGGTAATTACTCTGCTGGACACCTGAATACCGGTGGCTTTGGATTTGCTGGGCTGTGCCTAACTGTAATTTTGATTCTAGACCAGTTGAAGCTTCTCTGGTTGGTGCTGTTGAAGTTCCCACCTGCCTCCTGTACACTGGCACAGGAGCTTGTCTCATGCTAACATAAGTAGGTTCAAGAACCTAAACCTGAAGAAAAGCTTTCATATTGGCAGCTGAACTCCTGCTAGGATGTCTTACTGTGGGATTTGACAAATGCCAGTTCTAGGTGCAAGGAGGAGGTCAGGGATGTACAACATGGTGAGGAGAAAGGCAGGCCAGGAGCAGTACTGAGAGGGGCTGGAAAGTGCTGAGAGGGTATAGAGCTGTATTCTGAGTTAAAGAACAGTAGTGCTTTTGCTCATGATCTTATTTCCAACCATGTGTGGGTTTTTGTTTGCCTGGGTTTTTTTCATACTGAAGTTCAGTGAGTTTTCTGAAAATCAGAGCTTTCTTTCTATACTTTCTACCTCTCATTTTGTGAAGGAAAGCATGAAAATCTGTCCTAAACATAATGAGGTTCCATTGGCTAAGACTTGAAGAGCTCAAGTAGAAGAGAGAACCTCTTTTCTTCACTGGCTGCCCATGTCATGCTTTATAACCAAACCCCTGATGTTTTTGGAATGTGAGTTGTGGTTGCTGGATTTTTTTCAGTGTCCTGTGCTGGCTGAGTGGAATAAAGGAAGCAGCCTCAGAGGTAGCTGAGTGGCACAAAAGCCATGTCTGGGTGTCGGAGCTGCTCGTGCAGGGTGCAGCGTGTGAGACGCTGTCTGCACGCAACCCCAGTGGAGCTGTAGTGTAGGTCTGGCAATCAGCCCACGAGCCCTAATCCTGCAAATATACATCACACGCTTCATTTTATACTCGTGAGAAGCCCAGCCTAAATGAAATCCTATTAAATTGTGGGTCTAGAGCTAATTAAACATCTGCCTTTCAGTGATATTTTTTTTATTATTTCTGTGAGATTACCTATAACATATAGGTAAGTACACATGTATAGGAGTCTATCAATTTTTTTAAAAGGCAATATATGAAACATTTGTTGTTTTCCTGTAATAAGTCCCCATAATAAAGTGCTGATGAATTACACCATCTACTTTACCTGGTTTTACTTTTGTTTCAAAACTTTTCAAAGCAAAGTGTGAGGTACAATAAGGCAGCTGGCTATTATCCATAGGCTCTTCAGCTCCAAAGCCTTTAAGGTGAGATGTGAACAAGGCTGTGCCTTAATTATTGGCAGCAACTAGCTTGGCTTTTCAAAGTAATAAATGGGGGTCCTTACAAAGTCTCTTCTTAAGTAGCTAAATGCATAATCCACCCGGGATATTGTTTTAAAATTCATTTCATCTTCAGTAATTTGATCAGAGAAAGAGTTGTATTGGTCATTTCTCTTGTGTAAGAACTGTGTCGCACCTGGGGGCAAGGAACATTTATTTTCATGATTAATACCTGTGAGTTTCATGGCCTAATGAGAAAGCCCTAGATGTATTTGAAATGAAATTGCCTTTTTTTTTTCTTTGACCCTTTGTTCAATTCATGTAAACACTTTGACTACTGTCCTTCTCCTTGTGGGTCTGAAGATCCTGTACCACCCACGTAGCATTTGTTTGTATATGTAGTTGCAGTATTAAGGTATGGGAGTTCCAAAACAAGTCATTTTAGGTGTATACATTTGTGTAACTTATTACATTTCTCAAAGATAAATAGCCCTGGAATTGTGAAAGTGAAAGTTAATGGAATATTTTGCCCTACTTTCCCTGGCACCCATCCAACCTGACCAAGAAGTCTAGTGCTGGGTTTTGTGTTCCTATTAAGTCTATCAGTCTCTTCACTGCAACCTCCTCTTTGTTGAAGTTCAGTCCGAAATGTATACGTACCTGAAAAAAAACCCTCGTAGTATATTCCTACCTGCACTGTTTCCATCTCACGTAACAGCTTGGCTTGAAAGTATTTTGGAGGGATTTTAAACACCCCAGTCTTCCCTCTGCCCCAGTGTAAAGGCAGCATTAGTCCTTGATGACCTCACTGCAGTGTCATGTTGCCTTTCTCTAATGTCAACTCTTACTATAACTTGTCTGCATTAAATTGAAGATCCTTGGTGTGAAGAGTATGTCTTAATTCCCCAAATCCTTTATACCCTTATGGCTTTGAATGAATGCTAAAACATTCATACTTTATTTGCTGGTGTGTTTTTGCACTTGTTTTACTTTGGTTCTCCTGCCCCTTCAAAATCATTCTTTGAAAAGTGCATCTTGTTATGTGAAGACCCAAAGAAATTAAAGGAATGGCTTGCAGTGGGCTGGGGGGAGAAGGACACGGAGCCCTTGTGATAGGAAGGAAAATACTGAAGGATAGGCTCACTTGTTAGAGCTACTGGTGTCATTAAATACTTATCCAAGGTATCTGGAAGCTTAAGTGGGTAGCCAGAACTCCACTGTGTGAGGCAATTAAAATGACTGATGTCTTGATAAAAAGGCAGCATGTGGCTGATATTTTGGCTGTTTGGTGTTGTACAGGCATGGTTTAAACGATGCGTTTGTGTTTCTGCCTTAACCTCTGTGGTGGTGAATGTTAGCTTCAAAAATAAGAAGCAATTGTGCCTGTTGAGTAGGGGTGCCCTGAGAAAGGCTTGGAGTAGCTGGCTGTGGCCCACCTCAGTCAAGTCACCTGGGCATTAGTGTGATAGTCTGCTTGCACTGGTAATGCCCAGCTGCTGAGCTGTTTAGTGCCAGCACATGCAGGAACACAGCTCTGTGGGGAGCAAGAGCCAGTTCAAAATCTGCTGGTCCCTGGTGAGCAGCCTTGGATGGGACTGCATGGCCTGGTTCAGTGCCTCGTAGAAAGAGCTGAGCTAACTTGGAGTAAGTCATGTAGCCATCAGAAGATTACCTGTGTTGGCTCCTCAGCTGACAGGCGCTGGGTGAGAAGCAGCATGTGACAATGCAGCTGTACTTTCACCTCAGATAGGGGCATCTTTGGACTGAGGTTGTTAGGTCGGTGCCATTAACTCCAAGATGCTGAGCTTTGTTTAACAAAGCAAATATTACAATAAAACATAATTGAGCTAAATCAATAGCTGTGCTGCTCGGAAAGCAGTGCTGGTGGAGACAGTGCCCCTGGTTTTCATTTGAGATGCTGCTGTTAAAATTAATTTTGAGTGTTAATCCTTCCCTGTGCAGAAGATGAAGCACTTTAAAGACATTTGTTGTTTATACTTACTGTGTCCCAAAAGAAGGATAGAGCAACCAAGAGAAGCAGAAGCTTTATTTTACCAGAGAAGAGGAAGTCATTCTGGGAGGGTCTTTGAGGACTTTTGCCGTTAGGTCAAGACCCAAAGTGTTGGAAGCTCAGGGTGCCCGGTGGAGTTCCCCTCTTGTCTCAGCATATGAAACGTGCTCTTGTGACCTGTCACGTAAGCATGGTCTGTTAGTCACCTTTTCCCCTGAAAAAAGTTTCTGCAAATAGAATAAACCTTTCTTTCACGTTGGTGCAAAAAGTATAAGTATTTAACAAACGTACATATACTTTAGTTAACAAGTTGTGTGGTAGATTTACTCATCCACCCCCTAAAATAAAGACTGATGTGTCAATTAATTACATGATGATTACTTTCCAGCAGGATAAATCAGCCCCTGCTGAGCTCCAGGCTGCCACAGCTAGTCTGGTACCTACGCCTGAATTCAATACTTTAAAGCTGACTTCAATATTTCTTTCACAAGTAGTACCTGTCTGAAGGCTCCTAGACATAACCACAGACACTTATAATGTCAGTAGAATCCCTACCTTCTGGGCAAGTCTGAATCACTTCCTTTGTATTTATCAGAGATAAAAAGTAAACATGCTTATGGAACGTATCGTGTTTCCGTCCTGCTTGTAACATCACGTGTGTGCACATCTGAATGCACAAACCCATAAAGTGAGCTCAACTTTTAAAGCATCTGCTTGTTTGGTTGCTAAGTCAGATATTTCCCTATGAATTTGACATTGTCCTGACTTTATTCTCCAGGGGGTTTTGAAGGAGTGTCCAGATGCTATGAGCTTATTGGCTCATGGTGGTTTTCCCACTAATTCACTAATTATTTCTCACTAATTTCCACGTTCATGTGTGCGTCTGATATGTATGATGTGTGTGAAGCTTTGTGCTACTTCAGTGAGAAAGATGCACCCATAGTCATGTTACATAAATAAGAATTTATCTGTTCAAAGCACTACTCAGGAGTGCATGATTTGGCAATGGAAACAATGTCTTAAGTGGTGTCTGGTTTTAGTTTTGGCTGCTGTCGTTTCAGACTAGACAGGTTTTGGCTGTTGCACGTTTTTGTTCCTCTCTTTCATCCATTGTTGTTTCTAACACAGGTCTCTCACTGCTCTCAGTGCCTTCCCAGATGTTCCCCAGTCTGGAATGACTCGCCTGTCATTGCTGGTCATAACTTGCCAGTTTGGTTTGACCTTTTGATGTGTGGTGGAGCTGAATTCTCTTTTCTTGGTAACCAAAAATGTATTTTCTGAAGCTGCATGGATTGGGACACTGTATGTACAGAAACATGTTTATGGTGGTTATTGTGGTAATGAAAGACTGCCTGTTGAGTTCTCAGAAGTCAAAGGGGTCACTTAGAATAATGAAGACATTTGAATACAAGGCCGGTAGGTTCATTCTAGTTTTATTTCAGGGTCTCTTAGGAGCCTTACCTATGTTCACAGCTACTTTATTGTTGCTTGCACTTCCTCATGTGTCTATCTTTACTCATCATGACGTTGGTATCACTTGACATGCCTGGCCAGCATACAGCATCTGTTATTTTCCACACTCAGGCCACTACCCTGGAAGTGTATAAAAAAGGATTCTTTCTTTTTAATGATCTGTGCCTCATGATTTGATTGTCTTATATAAGACTTCATCCCTGCTCCATTCACATTCCAAGTTGCTGTCTTTTTGAGTAGCCATCCCGAGAGAAAGATGGATACAAACACTTAGGAAAGTCAATTTAGGTGGATGCATTTTCTGACATCACTGCTGTGTAGCTCATTGGGATCGAGCCCACATTCTGCTTCACTGAACACCGCTTTTCATGTGGCAGCATCCTGAGGTTGGTGTCCTTGTTCACCAGTTCCTTGTGAAGGCTGTGCTGCACTGAATTAAGTGTCTGTACTGCAGTTCTGTCTCTTGTTCATACCAGTAGTTTGTCTGCATCTGAAGGGCTCAAAAGATGGTGTCAACAAACCCTAATAACCTCTGGGCCCAGCTGCATTTTTAGCAGTGGTATC
This sequence comes from Gymnorhina tibicen, assembly GCA_013399875.1. Taxonomy (NCBI): domain Eukaryota; kingdom Metazoa; phylum Chordata; class Aves; order Passeriformes; family Artamidae; genus Gymnorhina; species Gymnorhina tibicen. The sequence goes on from VXAZ01006597.1 coordinate 1,095,287, forward strand.
TTCTGAGTTGCTTTTCAGATTCAGCTTGTAGCTCCTGCAATAAAAGCAAGGATGGGCTGTGTGTAGTTTTGTAGCTGTTTCCAGCTTCAAGGTGTGTAACTTTTTCCCGTATTTGTGCTTTCTAGAAAATGCCTGAAGATAAAGCTGTGCTCTGCCACCTCTTCTGCCATCCTGTGTCCTGTGCCCATACCTCAGAACAGTTTTGATTCTGAGTCTCAGAAGTCCTGCTGGTTGCTTTTGCTGATGACATTAATATTCCTTTGTGGCAGGCTGGTTCCCGCATGGCATTCCTTGGCATCTGCTGGTGCACACTGTGCTGTGAGGTGACTGTTGTCCTTCCACCATGCCTTGTGCCTTTGGCAATGAGTATTGAGACTGCTCTGGCCAAGTCAGGTAGTATTTCTTGATGAGTGTTTTTTCAAAGGCTTTGCACAACTTCTGTGTCTATGCAGAAGTGCTGTTACCTGGCTCTGGGAAGGAATCAGGTGGGTACAGAGGCCAGGAGGATGCAAAACAATTACCTACCTTTTCAGCAGCCTCATGCAGCTTATCCAGCACGTGGGTTCTGTGGCTTTAGCAGTGATGCCTTCAGCATTTATTTCATTGCTCCCATAATTTGTCTTTCATGTGATGGGTGCTTGGTGAAGCAGGTGCTCTATTGGCTAGGCTGTTCTACTTTTCAGGTGTAACGTGCCTGGGAAACATCAACTACTTCAGAAACATTTTGGTAATATCAGAGAGACGTCAATCCTTTCTGACCTTGGGGCTTTGGGTGTGCGCATGTGTATGGCTGGTGATGTCTTTGAAGATGCTTGTATTCCACTTATACTTGCAAAAACATGGCCGATCTGTTCCTTAAACTTTTTAGGGACCCTAACCTTGATCTCTACAGGCCCTTACTGTTGACCTTACTCATACAATGTGGAAGTGTGACTTCAGAGGGGAGGCTGAGGTGGTTAAGGTGTCACCTGAAGTATGGGGGAATGAAGTTTGTGTCTGCTCAAACTGAGCAGATGAGGAATCTGAATTTCCTAAGTGAGTACTTGAACTAGTAGGTAGCTGATTACTCCAAGGACTCTCCCTCCCTTCTTGTTTCCTTGCTTGAGGAAATGGATGTGAATGCTGCATTGTTCTGATGCTGGAAGGATCCTTGCTGGATGCTACTGATTGTGGGAAAGTCAGGCAGGATGCTGAAATGCCACCAATGCCTATACATTTCATGCCTGAGGAGTTATGGAGCCTTCCCTATTCAGTAGTGCCTCTGTGCCTGTGGAACAGCTTGTATCCAGGCAGTTCCATGTCCCAGGGTAGTGCAAGGCTGAGCGCTGTAAAATCAGAAGGCTTTGAGGATTCTATAAGAGGATAAACTTCTCCCATGGTGAATGCTGTTGTGTTCATGACTTCAGGTGGAACAGTGGCTTCTGTGCCAGGAGTTTTTCAACCAGGTGTTCTTTCTCCTTAGTTGACTTGCAGATTGAATGCTATGGTTGTTGTACTGCTGGCTCGTTTCAATTTTGCTTTTGTGGGTGCAGTGTTGCTTTCTTCTTTTGTGTAATGCTGGGGAACTTCTTGTAGCTTAGTGCTGTCCCTGATGACCTACAAGCAATTTGGTGTTGCTTCTTTTTTGTGCGTTGTTGTTATCCTTGACTGCTAAACTATTTCAGGCTTTACAAATCACTTAACCTTGGCTGGTTTGCATCACACTAATATCACATATGTCCAAAAGTTAAAAGCAGTAGTTTTAAGAGTATTAGGAAAGTTGCAAGGTTTCCAGGGGTAGGAAAAGCCAGAGTCAAAGCTGCTTGGAGAACTTAACTGGACTTAGTTATGTAAAAGGATGAAAGAACCTGAAGTTTTGAAGCCATGCTCTGCTTCCCCAGTTCACAAGTAAAAGAGAAATCTGATAATGGGGGTAGAATGGTGTGTGGGCATGCCATTAAAGACTCTAGGAGTGCCCCAAAGGGCCCAACTCAAGAAATTACTGCTAATCTTCATCCTAGGGCTTCTTAACCTTTCAAAGCTTAAAACTAAACTAAAAGATTAAACTCATGTAGGTTTTGGTGAATAATTCCCCGTGTTTTGAAGACAACAGAAGACAAGCTCTTTAGGCCTGCCCTATGGATAGCACTGTTTGCATTAATGGGATAATGGAGAGCTGCAGCAAATTGTCTGACGCTCTGGAATCAGGGTGGGATGCTCTGCTTGCAAGAGTTTTATAGATATTTTCTAACAGTACAGGTAAGGATTTAAAGGTATTGAAGCCAGTTCTAAAGTCCAGATGCAGAGTGTGAATATTCCCATCCCCACACAAAGGGTGCTGACAAGAGGTGCAGGATACCGTGGCTGTTCCCTTTGGAAGCAGAGTGATCAGTGTGTGTCAGCAGCCTCTTCCAAAACTGGGGAGTCTTCTGTTCAAGTGTTTGCCTACCAGATTTCTGTTCTCCAATGGGAATACTGAAAAGATCAGCTCTGTGGATTTTAATCTGCATTTGGGATCTCTCAAGCCAGTGGCTGAAAGATGAAGACAATTGGTTTGCAACTTGAATTCAATTATGTTTCCTTTATGTAGATACAGTGGATTCAGTACATCATATCAGTATGACAAAAAAGGGAAGTGAATTATCCTGGGCCCTAAAACCATTGTTGGGGAAGGAAAAGATTTGTAGATGTTAGTTAACATACTTTGACAACTGTTTGCCAAAGCCATTCATTACATCTGCCTCTGCATTAGAAAGGGCACAATATTTCATTTTCCATTTCCTTTCACAAATAGAAAATTAATTGCATAGACTTGCAGAAAGTGCAGATATAACTCGTTACGTATTGTTAAGGCTGTCTGTGATAAATTTATCAAGCTTAGACAAAAAGTACTCTGAAATCACAATGGATCTATCTTAATTAATGTTCTTTATGTGACAGTTACACCTGTTTGGAGATGGGAGGTAAAAGACAAGTTTTCCAGAAGCACAGTAGTAGTGGTCTCTGGTTATAGAGGAAGCTGGCAAATATGAACTCTACTTTGATTTGAGCCCTGTTACTACCTTTCACGAATCAAATTCAAAGTCCTGTTTTGCAAATGAATTATTCCAGTGTATCTGTTTTTAAAAAAACCCCAAAAACTAAACTGGGCTGTTATGACCATGCAATAATGGTTATCTTGCTGTTACCAGTGATGTAATCGAGCAGTTATATGGGGTGAAGGTGAACCCATTACAGTCCATCTCTATAATGCAGTTATGACATATGCTGTTTATAGAACTCTCCAGCCATAAAACTATCCTACTGTTATCCGTTCTTTGCTGATACAGCTTATCTCTGCTGGTGCTGCTGGAGTGGTGCTGTGGAGACTGTCCTTAATGACAGTCGAAACCAGAGGGTGATCAGAAATGGTGTCACAGTTTACAAAAAGAAGCAGCAAACAGGAGGAGGTCAGGGACATGAGGACATGTAAATGCAATGTGCCAAGTTGCCTTGACAAAGAAATACCACAAGATGGAAAGATAAGGGAGAAAATGGGAAGTTTTGCACTTGTGGCTGAAGGACTTGCTGTGATAGATGGCTGAGCACTGAGAAGAGTTTTCAACAAGCTGATATTTCACTCTGGTTTCCTCTGGATTGAGTTACATTCTGGCTGTAGGTTCCATGGGGGAAGAGCACTAAACTGGCAGCCAGAAGCTCTCAGGCTGAGGCCTTACAAGGTTTGGGTGAAGGGGGAGTGTGGTGAGCACCAGTGTCTTCATCACTGTCAGTCTACAGTAAAACACTTTCTGTAAAGTCAGCCTTAAGATGTATTTTAAGTTCCACAGTTGTTAGATTGTGATTTAGGAGTTACTTTGTTATCTGCAGGTTTGGTTTCACAGATCGTCTGTTCTTAGAGCTTTTGTTACAGGCCTCACTTTCAGCTTGTGGGTTATAAACAGTCTGAAACTTCTGCTTTTCCCGAGTGCTTTTCTGACACCATCTTCTGACCTATATTTCACCCCTTCCTGCACTCCTTTCCCCCACTCTGAATTTCTGGAGTGCTGAGATCAGCTCCTCATTTTTACCGGTACTTTTTAGGTTTGAATTCTAACAACAGAGAACTAAGTTTAATGCAGTGTCTTTCTATTTTTCTTGTTGTGTTTGCTGAGAAACTCAAACTTTAAAAAAACCCCAAACTGCAGAAGTCGGTATCAGCCTATTTCCTTAGTTGCTTCAAACAGTTCTAGAGTTCCTTGAGTTTTTCTGCTCAGCTATGCAGATGTGAAACATTCCTCCCTCAGTCTGAGCATGTACAGACCTCTCAGTGGCAGAGCACGATGGAATTTCTGTGATGCACATACCTCAGTCCAGTCACAAGTGTCATTAACAGCAAAACTATGTTACAATTTTCACCAAACAAGCCTCAAACTCAGACTTCAAAATGTAGGTATTTCTGCTTTGTTTTCCTGAAATGGTGTTTTACTTGGCTTCTGAGAATATCAAGGGTTTAGCAATGCAGGGATCTGCCTAAATGAGCGAGTTAAAAGGAATCTGGTGGAGAAGATCTAGTTGTGTTTTTTTGTTTTGATCTGTAGGTTAATGTGTACATGTCAAACAATCTTCAGTCTGCAAGGGCGCTGCTGTTGGTGGAAGGAGTTTGCAAAGACATCTTAGTGCACTTGCCGTTTTAGTGATAGACCCATTTCCTCAGTTTAGAGCCTTGTTACAGCCCTGTTCTGTAGGAAAACACACAGTGGTGCTAAAAGGGCATATTTCCCTTCCTTCCTTCTGTTTCTTTCCCTGCTGCAGCTCCAAATGGACTCTTTGCTATTTACCACTGTCCCATTTTATCTGTTACGTTGCTGTCAGCAGAACAGCTGATGCTGACCTCCTACGTGCCATTGTTATGCTTTAGTACCAGCATCTCAAGGTAGGTGACAGAGTTTTCATTTCTCGGCTGTTCTTTGAAATTCTAACTTGGGTAGGTTTCACTGCCTTGGTTAAAACTCTGGGCATGAACTGAAGATTCTCTTTCACAGACAAACAAGGGAAAAAAGTTCTGACACCCTGGAATTGGAATATGCTGTTCAGGCTCACAAAACACACCAAATAGGAGGAATGGAACTCCTGGCTTTGAATTTAGCACATCAGTGGTGTGTGGACTTAGATTTACAATGTCTCAGCCTTTTTATTCTCCTGCACTTTTCAGTGGTGGTCATCACTGCTTTTTGATCTTATTGATAGAAGACCTTGAGGTTTAGTCACATGTGACTTTTACCCCTGCCAGTGCCATTCCTAGTTTAGATTAGAGATTAGGTTTGTCTTCTTTTTCTTCATCCTTCTCCTGGCTCCACATATTTGAGTCTACTAACCTCCCGTCTCTTTGAGATCAAACTCAGCAAAGACAAAACTGTCTGATTCTGTAATCTGAGCAGTTGCTCCCTTTCAGTCAATAATTACCCAGAATTTTTGGGGATTTACAGCCCTGTCTATTCTAAGATCTCAACCCATTCCCTGACTGTGATTTAGAAGACGGTGGAAGGTGAATGGAAAAAAGGGAGATCTCTGAGGAGTTGAATGTTTTTCATTTGCTTCCAGAGCTGCTTCCCCATGCAGGACTTCTAAATAAACTTCCAAAACCTTTGGCTTAAACCTTTTTTTACATCCAAGAAATAAATTTTCAATGTCAGTTGCATTATGATAAATCTGAATACCCATCTCTGGTGTCCAGCTTTGAAAACCTTGACTCTTCTCAAAGAATATTTAGAAAATGGAATAATGAGTAGTATGTATATCTGACTTTTGTTGCTTGGATTTGCAGATGAAGAATATGGGTTTGGATCACAGGTTTAAGATGCAAGGCTAGGTTTATTAATAGGATTGGTACGTATCATGCAAGGTGAGCTCACGAGCTGCGGTTTGGCACAGCACACAAAACATCCAGATAACCTTAAGCAACAGACTGATTTAAATTAGATCCTTGTCAGGGTTACACCAATTAATTTAAGAAGCAACAGCATGCAACTTCTGTGACAGATTTGACAAACTGAATAATTCATAATTAATGTTATGTGGACTTTAAGAGATAGAGCAGTGCACAAATACTCTGTGACCTCTTCCCTGTGCATGAAATACTGAGTATTTGCAGTGAACCTCTACTGAATTGGCCCATATCCTACAGAAGTTTTCCTTAAACTGAAGAAGATGCAAAGAAATTGTATTTGAAGTTGTAATTCGAAAAGAATAGTGAACGCTAATTACCTACAGCATAAAATAGACTGTTAAAGTAAGATTTGGTGATTTCTATTAGTTAGTTCATCTCAAAGGCTGGTGTGTGTGCATAAATGTGAGAGTGCTTAGGAGTTTAAATGTAGTGTGATTTTTAAACCAAATAATTTAAAGATATAACATGTGGAGGTAGAAACATTGCTGCAAAAAGTGCCCTGTTTCCACAGTGCCCATCCGTATTCCTTCACAGGAATAGCTGAAAGGGATTAATGTCTCTCACTAATGCAGACCCATGGTGAGATGCCCTCCTTGGGCTCCCTCTCTGCAGGCCAAGGGCAATAATGCCCCAGCTGCTGATCAACACCAGCACCAACAGTCTCTCTTCCATGTCAAACAAGAGTACCAGTCTAGTTCAAACAGCTGGTTTGAAGTCACCCAGCTGATTTTGTCTGTCATGTGTTAGGAAGTGAACATCTGAGCTCCTCTGCTGGCAGAGGAGTGGCTGGGGAGAAGAGTTCACAGCAGCACTGTCCTCAGTTGGACTGTGAAGAATCTGTCAATGGCCCAATTGTCTTCACAGGATCTTTTGTGCTACAGCTAGGGTACTGCCTGTTGTGTGTGGACACGGCTGAATGCAGAGAAATGGATCTGCATCAGTCATAGTCACATCAGCAGGGAGAGAGATATTGCTGTGTGGGGCAGTTGTACTGTAAAGAAAAAAGGGAGAGCTCACTTCCTCTCTCTGCAAAGCCATCCCTTCCTTCTCAGCCCCTGCAATTATCTGCTCCAAGCTGTTTTTTCTACTAGATTATCTGCAGAGTAGTTTTACAAGGAGCATTGAGAAACAAGCCAGCATAGAAGCAGTGGAAGGACTTGGGAATTTCTCTCTGATGTCCTGGTGTGTTCCAAGTCAGCTTATACGAGATACACAGACGTGGCCACCAGGCTGTGTGTCTTTACTATGAGCGAGGAGCCAAGATTTTGTGTGCAAGAAACTCCTGGTTTTGGAGTTTCCTAGCACATCACAATCTGCTTCCCTCTGGAAATGACCAGAAGGGGAAAATCAATGAATATTTATTTATCCCAAGGGACAGTGTGAGCTCCCCCAGTTTCACAACCCATCATGATTCACCCAGCCATGTTTGCTTTTTTCTGTTTGATAGAACTGATGTATTTTACACTGAGCCGTATTATGAACAGAGTTCAAAGCAACTGCATGTGATGGGATTAATTCTTTGTAAATGAACTGTTTTCTGTTCCAGAGTTCAAGCTCAGAATGTCAGTTACTTTTTCATTTTGGAAGGACTACCTCTTCTCAGGCAGGAAACAAAGGCTTATGGTACAGAGCATTTCTTGGAACCTTGACTCTTTAAATAACTGTTCTGTAGAGCACCTAAAGTACACCAAAATAGCAGGTCTAGTATGAGCCACAGAGGAGGTTTATGCAGCTTCTTACTAATTTGACACTTGCATCAGTGCCAAATTGATGTGCTGCTCCACTCCACAGTGTGTCAGTGGAGAGGCCCCACAATTGCAAGTGTGGTGTGACTGCATGTTCGTAACAACACTGTTCACAGCAGGACTGGGGTTGTACTTCTGAACCTGGATTCAGAGAGGAGTTTTAGCATTTCTAGGTATGTACCTCTGCTGAACCTCTAGCAAAAGGTGGAGTAAGGCCTAGTGTTAGTATGCTGGATTGAGGAAAACATTAAATATGTATCTATATCAGCATCCAGCAGCTGTCAGGATAAAGGAAGTTGTGCACCAGTTGGTGCACGCAGCAGCATCCTGTTGTGGAGAAAAGTGCTGACCACACTTCACCTTTTGAGCCAGCTGTCTTCAGGGATTTTCTATCAGAATCCATCTTCAAAGTGCTCCTTGTCTTCCAGCCTCCTCTAAAGTCTTCTTTGTCTTCAGGTCAGTTATTCTTCACAAGGTTCTTCTCCAAATTTCAGTAAAAACCCAGGGGATGCTTGGCAATCCACTGGAACTGCCAAATCATGATTTCAGCTTTCCTCAATCTATTTTTGATAAGCTGACTTTCAGGATTTATTCATTCCTACTGTGTGTGTCTGCAACTCAGTCCAGCAGGCATAAATGACACAAGCAATGGAGTAAAGGTTGTACCTGAAGTGAATTTTTCTTTTATTTCTTCTCCTTTTAAAAACAGTTTCTGTAACAGACTTTCAAAATCACTTGTGCCATTGTGGGGTCATCTCAGATGTCTTTGATACTCAGGTGTATTTTTCTTAAAAAGCTTGATTTTTCAGACCATAGACACTTAGCACAGTTTTGTTTCTTAACTCTGAAAAATTAAAACTTCAGAATCACTTACCACCATGTCCAGTTGCTCTTTGTTTTACCTGTAGTTAATAAACTTTGTAATATGGACTGATTGTACCTAAATAGCCAATATCATTTTCATTATCAGCTTTATCAGTTTCTAACAGATGTCACAAAAGCAGTGAGTCCTGTATTATGTTGTGGAGGAAGAACAGGGCCTTCAGGATCAGTTTATGGAGGGGGCAAAGGTGAGAGGGGACCCTTGGGCATGTGCAGTATTCTGTGCGTGAGGCTGGTGATGGTTTAGTAGCAGGACTGGGGGTGCTGGGGTTCAATAGTAGGAAATGAGGATGACTAAGCAGAGGGGGGGAAGCTAGAAGCTCAACACAAGGCATCTGAAGATGTGATAACAGAGGAGGATGTTAGAAGAATTCAAAGCACAGAGTAAAATGACTGGGGCAAAAGGCTCAGGCAAAAGGAACATTACTTTCATAATCTGCATGGAGAGAAAGGGATGAAGAAGTGCCTGAAGTGAGAAGGTGGGCAGAGAGAAGGGTTATTGTGACATGTTCCTTGGAAATAGATGATGAATGTTTTATTCTCTGAAACCTATTACTTTAGAAGAGCACAAAAGGATGGGAGTCACTTGACTAAATGTGGACACCTGTGTGTAGGTATTGATACCTCAGCTTACTATTTAAGTTCTCTATATTATCTAAATCTCTGTAAATGGAAGAGAAGAATATTCATAAATAGGTTGGGTTCCTGAGGGCAGGGCCTTTACAGAACCCTGAATAGCTCTGCAGTTTTTCAAGTTTCTCTTCATTCTGCAAGTTCTGTTACCCAAAAGGCCCTGTAAATTGCTGGTCAATTGACGGTGCCAGGTTGGTTTTTCTGGCAGTGCTTAAACGTAAGCTGATTTCTTCTGAAAATAGGATAACAAAGCAAAGGTTACCCATCACTCTTAAATAGATAGCCACTTAGACCCAGATTCACTAGAAGCCTGCGATGTACCTGAAATTAGAAAGCAAGTGTCTCCAGCTGATAAACCGAAACCAGAGGAACACAACCTGACTCTAATACCTGACTAATAGTATGACTGAAAAAAAGAATAACTATAATAGTGATGGTATCTGCAAGTGTAACCTTTAATTACTCTGCCTGTTTCTGCAAACTCTTTAGGAAGGAAAAATAACACCTATTTGGCACATGTTGTGAAAATTAAATTTCCCAATAGACAAGAGTGCAGGAATGTCTCTCCAATGTCAAACCAAACTCCCTTCTAACACAATGTTTTTATCTCTGATGGTGGCCAGTAGTAGATGCATAAGGGATAAAAGATAAAATGTGACGAGTGTGACACTGGCTGGATTATAACTTCCTACTTTCAGCAGTCTGCAGAATTTTCTGAGTCTGAGCTTGCTTTCAAAGTATCTTGTGTAATAGCCCAGAATGGTGCTTTCCCTCATTTGTGCATCTACTTGCTTTGATTGCTTCTGTCCCCTGACACTGGGTCTTCCTATCCAGCTCAGCGTCACATGTAGCGCATTCCAGCTGATTTAGGAGCCTAACACCCATGTTCACAAGGGATATATGAAACCAGGTCTTCTGAGAGTCACTGACTGTTGCCCATAAAGGGAGTTTTCTGGAGTGAGTTTTGGAAAAATGTTGTCGGAATCTGCGTAGGGTTTTGGGAATGAAGGTAGTTAATCAGTTAATTGCTATTTTGTGTTTGAAGAAGAAAGGGGGAAAAAAAGGACAATAGAAATGGGATATGTTTAAGTTGGAGTTATCCAGTATTAGAGAATTTTACATGTGACACAAGAGAAATATCATTGCCACTGCCACTGGTATAGTAGATATCTGAAATATTTGTGTATTGGTGTGCTCTAGTCCCCGTTTTTAGATGAGGTGTAAGCAAATAGAAAACTGTATCATCTATGGCTGGTGCACAAGACCGTGGTACAGTAAAAGATTTATCAGCCAAAATTCTGTCCTGCTGTATCTCTGCCTCTGTTATAAGCACAAATATTAGTTTCTTTTACACTGTAGGTGGTGCTTGTCAAAGGGAACAGGGGAAGAGGGTCATCCCTGCTGTCCCCTTTTTTGTACTGACTTCTCTCCTAACACTTGCTAAAAGTAGCACTGAAATCAGTCCAGGTCCCTTAACTTCTCCCGAGGGAGAATGTGGAGAGAGGTGAAGGTGTCTACTACAAATACATAATTTTCTTTTCACTTCATTGTTCCCTCTCCATCTGACTTGGTAGGTGAGTGGGAATGGTGTGCAAATCAATCCCAAGGCAATCAATGACACGGCAGCTGGCCAGAGCTGAACACCGATGCACTGATCGCCTCCAAATCAATTCACACGCTGCTCTTGCTCAGGTTACCTACCACTTCAGCAGGGAGCGATGGATGGGGAACTGAGGAGAAAATTGCACAAAAAGTATTCTGGGACCTTTCTAAATAGGCCACTTATGTGCAACCCTTCTTCTCTCATACGTACATTTATACTGGATGTAAGGATATGATAAGGTCACATTGCAGTGCCTTGTTTGAAATTCGGATGTTGCTCAAAGGGAGCAGAGTGGGGTCCTGGAGAATTCCACACAATTTCCCAGGCGGAGGTGGAGCAATCCTGCGTCTTCTTCACTGTTTTCCACCCTGGTGTTAGATATTTAACTAGTCAAGCATTGCTGTTGGGGTGTGCATAAGCTTAAATAATCCTGTGGAGTGTTGTGCCACAGGGAACTGTGGCTCCTAATTTCTAAACACTCCTCAAGGTGAGTGGCTTTTGTTTTGCTTTAATAAGCCAGGAGTTGTGCATGTCGAAAGTGCCTATTGTACAAAGATCTCAATTTACTTGGCAAACTTCCATGCATTAAGTCTCCCTGCTTTGCTGTCAAGGAGTGAGGTATTGTTATCTCCATTAAGAACAAGTGAGCCAGGAATAAATGCCTAGTCTCTTCGTATTGCTGCTGCTTCCTTTTATTTTCCTTTCTTCTCATGGATAGTAGCCCTTAATTTAGAGTGTAGATTGTTGAGACTAGAGATGGTTCTGGCCCCTACAGAAGAGGGACGGCACCTCATCCCCATGCCAACACGAGGACATCTCCCTTTTTCTTCTGCAAGTGGCTGGCTGTGACCCAGTTCAGTGCTGTCCTTAGGGATTCTCTTGTCTGTGCCACAGTTGCCATGGTCCCTAGGGAAGCAGTCAGCAAATAATTTAGGGGTAGGACCACCCAGCAGCCTCTTCTTCCTGCCAGTCACTGATGTGAGACCTTGGCAAAAGGCTCAGTCTCACGTGGGAACATGGATCCATATGCACAGAGGATAATCCTCCAGGGAACCCTATCCTACACAAGGGTAGCCATGAATTGGGTCCTTTGGCTTCATACATGGAACATGTCACTTGGGGAGGGGGAAATAAATGCAGCAGGCTGAATGAATTGCTCAAAGCAATGCTGAAAGGCAGTGGCAGATCTGTGGAAAGATTTGAATATTGTGTGCTCCAGCCCATGCTGCTTGCAATAAGACCATTGCTGGATGACTGAATGTATTCGGAGATTATTGCTCTGTGTGTCCCCTCTACGGTTTAGGGTACCACAAGATCTGACGTGGCACAGCAGCTGCGTTCCCCTTGGAACGGAAGGTAAGAGCAGCGTGCATGGAACAGGTAGAGCCACGTCAATTAGGAAGAACTGGCATTCATTCATTTTGTTTATTGCCCATTAATTTTAAGGGGTGCTGATACACTTGTCTGGTTTCAATAGTCCAATTGCCACTAATCATAACAGGAAGTAAATATTGGCCACTGCCTTGGGAACACAGTGGATTACAAGCGGTTTGTGGCAGAAGTTCTTTTTGCTTGTCACTTGATGAGATGAGGCCTTATTTCTGACTGGGGAGCAAGAGTTCGAAGGTTGCCTGTCACATGTCCTCTCCTGCTCCGAGATAAAGCTGGCAGATGGAGCCAGGCAGGTGGCTCAGACCGTATGGCAGGGCCCAAGGGTGAGCTGCTGCCATTTGTGAGGTACTCTGAGCACAACTGGGAGGTCCAGGAAGAACTAAGTGTCTGAAACATAAGCACAGTATTTCTTGCTCTTCTCCTGGAGAATGGCACGTTCTGTTGTTTTATGTAAATTATAAGAGGATACAAGGCAATCTGCTGTCTGCAATCCAAATTTATGGTGAGGTTTTGTTGGTGCTGGCTGGACTGTGGTGTTGAAGTTGAGATGGAGTGTTTTACTCATTTGGTACTTGTGATGATGTCACAGGCCTCTCTGAATCCCACATGGATGGATCTGACCTACTCAGCATGGATACTAGTTGGATGTGCAAGGGATTAGTGATGGGCTGTTGAGCTTCCAGAGCCTACAACTTTTTTGTGTTGGCTTTCTTGAGAGAATCCTGTCTGCCACAGTTACATCTCAACATCTGGAGAGGGTTACCATGTGATGCTTTGAATTATATGCCAAAATTAGTGTTAACTATAGGTATGGAAAGCATATGATAACCAGATACGGCTTAAGGAGTCTCCCAGCCCTTGGAGCACTCATATAATAGTCCTGTTTGAGTTGCAGAGAGGCTGGAGAGGGATTGTTGTTTTACTAGGCTAAGAGACTGGAGATGCTAATGGCCATGGAAAGGTAGGATGCGGGGCATGGCCAAAGGTTCTCACAATTTATGGTGCTATTGTTTAAAGTCCCAGCGGTGCTTCACGTGTTACTTCGTGTGATAGGGAAACAAAGACTTTAATATCTTGAGAATGGCTCTTGAGGACTCGTTAGGTGACTCACCCACATCTGGCCTTCATCCAGGTAAGTCAGGCTCTAGGGCAGGTGTCCCTGTTGAAGTGTAACCTGAACCACTTGCTGCCCAGCTCTGATCTCTCAGAAAAGCCAAAGGAGCTTTACTGAGCAAGCCTAGGATTGTCTGGAGTTGGGACAAGGCCAGAGCAAGTTGAAATGCTGTCTTCTGGCCCTCTCTGACTCTCGCAGGCTTGAGCTGCTTTCTTGGTGTCTAAACACTGGATGTCACCTGGCAATAGAGCCATTTACTGTAATTCCAGCAGTCTCAGACTGGTATGGGACACCCTTCAGAACTGGGGGACTCCTGCACATGCTGAATCTGAGCTACGGAGGTGCTGTCATGGCGGGCAGGCAAAAGCACCATTTGGGCAAAGTGGACACAGTATTCTTTGCAGTAGAATATATCTATGTTATTTTATCCTTTATTGGCTTTGTGAGAACTTTTTAGAATAATCTGAAAATAGCTGAAGTCTCTCTTGAGCTTTAGGCCTTCAGGTCTGCTCTTGTTGAGCTTGGGAGGTCTGGTTATTACATTTTTCCATCTCTAGAGTGTGGGGATGGAAGACAATACTGATTACTACCTTCTGATTACATCCTTAATCATTCCCATGTTTGGCTGTTGTTTGGAAGTAACAGCCTGGATTATAACTATTTTCTTGTTTGGGAGAACAAAATCTAATTCTTCATTCTTGAGTGAGGTTCCCCTGCTGTTCCACTGATACTGAGCTCTGACCCAGAGATGTGGCTGCATTCATTTGTAACTCTTCTGTGGCCTGTTGGAGCCTCTCCTCCTGCAGGCCTTTGGTGAATGATGCAGGGAGGCACAGAATCACAGAACTGGTCAGGTTGGGAGGGACCACAGTCAGGCATCTGGTCCAGCTTCCCTTCTCAAGCAGGGTCATCTCAGAGCATGTGGCACAGGATTGTGTCCAGACAGTTCTGGAGTATCTCCAGTGAAGGAAACTCCACACCCTCTCTGGGCAATCTGTTCCAGTGCTTGGTCATCCACACAGTAAAGTTTTTCCTCATATTTAGGTTTAGGAACTTCCTGGGCATCAGTTTGCCTGTTGTTGCCTCTTGTCCTATTGGTTGGCACCACTGAGAACAGTCTGGCTCCATCTTCTCAGCACCCTCCTTTTAGATATTTATACATGTTGAGACGTCCCCTCAAATTGTCTCTTCTTGAGGCTGAACAGCCCCAACTCCCTTAGCTTTTCCTTGTGAGAGAGATACTCCAGTCCTTTAATCATCTTTGTTGTCCTCCTCTGGACTTGCTCCGACAATTCCATGCCCATCTTCCGTCGGGCGGTTATCACTTTGGGCACTTCTTCCCAGCACCGCTGGAAACCACCGGCGGCATCCCCGGGCGAGAAAAACCCGAGGGGATGCGTTGTTTCCGGGCAGGCGCTCCCGGCGCTCCGGGGCCGGGTCAGCATCCCGGGACACGGCGGGAGCAGAGCCGCGCTGCGGCCGCACGGGGGCGCCGCCCGCCCGCGGACGCGGCGGTGGCGGCGGGACAAAGGCAGCGCTGCCGCCCGGCACCAAGAGCTAATGAGCGCAATGCTTTTGGGCAGGATCCCATCAGTTGCTTTGCCGGGCCGGGGAGGGAAATCGCTTGTACTTTCGTTCCCCTCTTTGATCCCAGCCAGTATGTAAAAGAATTCCAATTACACTTAAGCAGCACCTTTTACCCCACAGCGTCCAAATTCAAATATAAACCTGAAGATCAGCTTCTGCCTTTTTCTTTTTTCTCCCTCTTCTCTTTCTTTTTTTTTTTTTTTTTTTAAGGTCCCGGAAAAACTTCTCGGGTGGGCGCTCTGGCTTTTCCCTGATCTTCCCTCTGCGATCTCCCTTTTGTCGGTTGTACGGGCTGAAGTCCCCTGGGTGGCAGCCCGAGCTACTCATTCATCATCATAACAACCGTTTAGTGTAAAATTAACAACAACTTAACTACTACAGCAATAAACATGGTCCTGCATTACCACAGATTGATGAGGATTACTTAGTTACAATCAGATGGGGTACAGACAGGAGAGGAGAAAGGCTGCCAGATCAATAGCTTTCCCAAAGTTTAAAACTTAATCTCCTCCCTTTAGTGTTGCTGATGCTCGGGGGCTTGTTTGTGGCTGGGCTGGGAGGAGGAAAAGGGAAAGAGGGGAATTTCCTTCCCCCCTCCCCCCGGAAAGCTGGCACTTAGTATTTGCTTTGTGGGAAGATGAGGACAAAGTCCTCTGCGTGCATCTGTTCGTACACCTGATTTCTTCAGCTTTTATCTTGAAAAGGGTCCGATTGGTTGATTATCTAAATATATTTTGCCTTTAATTCCTTCACTGTTTAAATTCGCAGCTTAACCTTCTAAAAGGCAGCAGCGGACCCCTAAACGAGCTGCCAATCGATCCCAAAACAACAATGCATGAGAAAGAGGGAGCTCTCAAGCAAATCGGTCCTCGCCCCCACTAACACAATGTGCTGGTTATCAGGCTCTCGTTCCCCGTGTAAACTCGGAAGCGTTCATCACAAGAAACAAAGGACAAGGCGCAAACAGCTAAGTGCACCTAGAGCTGCATCCAAACAAAAGAAGAAAAAGCCTAAACAAACCCAAGGTTTTCTATTTCTTCCTGAGCCAAGTAATCCCTTTGATTACATCTAATACCTGCCAAAACCCAGATGGTATGCCCACCCATCGCACAGTGTGATAATGCCACATTGTGAAATCTAGCCATTAATATTAATTGTCAGCTAGAGAATCTGTCTGAACTACTAAAGCTCGAGGTTGCCTTGAGAAAGCAGGGCATGATTTAGCAGGGATTTAAAGATAATTCTTATTCTTTCGTTCTCTGTCTCGCATACGTAGAATGTTAAACAACAGGCCTAGAATGCGATTCCAATTTCTGCTTCTCACAAATCTGATCTTAAACCAGTGTGTACTTGGGGTCTCCACCTGGTGACCAAAATATTACCTTAAATTGCCGTGGGTGTGCAGGCTCCACATAGGTACACCCTGCTGCCCTGACTGAATCCCGACTCCCTGCTCAAGACAGACGTGCCCTTCCAAGCACATGTGACTTTTCTTCTTTCTTTCTTTCCCTTGCTTCTTCGTCACAATGGACTTGGTAATCCTTGAGAACTACTAAATAAGTCTTCTGAAAACTTGTACACATTGCAAAACTCAGTGGTTGAACATGGTGGGGAAAGAGAGAAAATGAGTGTGGAAAGATGTGATGGTGCTGCAGTGGAGATGCCCCCCTCAAATTTTGAGGATCTACAGCTGGGGTTGGGACATAAAGGTCCTTGAAACCTCTGAAAAGAGAGAAAGAGAAGTGTGAATGAGAGGAGGTAGGATGAATGTGAATGTTCTTCATCTGTTAGCTCTTGCCAGCTCCTCTCAAGCCCTGTTTTCAGAATAATGGTGATCATTACTTGTTACAATGCCTGGCTCTTGTCATTCCTCTGTAGGCCTCAAAACCAGATTTAAACTGATTGTGGCTCTGTTGACATGCAAAAAAGCCACCACAGGGTCCTGCTGTGGCCCAGGCTCAGCCCCACAGAGGCAGGTCCTGGTCTGGGTAGCACTGAACTGTCCAGGAAAGCGGTGATCAATTTTAATTTATGTTGTTCTCAAAACGGCAGCAGCTCATGGTCTGTCACTAAATATGGCCAATTTTACATGGATGAGTGGTGAGCTCTGAATGTTGGGGCTGAAGACATGAACGTTTATGTTTTAATCCCTAGTCAAGCTGCTCTGCTACTAATCTCTACCATAGGTGCTCTATGTATGAGTGGCTCAAAATAAGCTGGCACTTCTAGAACAGAGTGAAAAACCTATGCAAACGAGACTGTGGCAAAGCTACCGAGGCCTGGAAATTCAGGTTCCAAGGTCTGCTATTCTGTCCTTCCCTCATTCCTTTACATCTGGCTATTCTGCAGCAATTTAGGCAATAAGACTCTTTGAAATGGGAACAGTCAGGCATATAAATATATGAATATGCAAATCAGATTTGTATTATCAGAGGTTCATATCAGTATAGGCGTACATGAAGATGTGCTGCTTTCTTTGTCATTTTTCTTCCCACCGAAATCCTTTGTGGCTCCTTTGTCTCCTTGCAGTGGGACCTGGGTCTCTCAGGATTTTACCAGAAGAGCTTTTTGGTAATTTTTTGACCTTGAAAGGTACGAACTGCACTTACCCTGCACCACCCTGAAAGCACCTTGGCCTGGGCTTTAGAGAATGCCTGAAAATCTGCATGGCTTTCCCAAGCAGCTGCCACCACCCCCTCCAGCAGCTCTTGTGTCACGGGCAGCCAGCCTGGGCCTGCTCTGGTTACTTTCGCATCCTCTCCCCGGGATCAGCTGAGCGACACCAGGAAGAGAGAGATGTGAAATAAAAAGTGGAACAAAGGACCCTTTTCCTGCCACTGCCGAAGCTGAGGGCCAGTGTCCTGCTGACTTCAGCAACTCCAGTGTTAAGAATAGGCCTGTTCTAAGCTTGCTGTTGTGTCTGCAGCTCGGATAGACTTCTCTTGAGTTACAACGTGTGTGCACATGCATGGTGAGGGGAAATGTACAGTTTTTGGCACTTGAAAGTTTAATCAAAAGGCCACTTTTCCCATCTGTTATTTTTGGGCCCAGCCTCCCGAGGGTCAGCTTGATAACATTTCACGCTGCTTCTAATCAATTTTATACCAGGAAGCAGTGTGAGAGCTGACTACCAGAGAGCTGGAGTGGCATGGAGCTCAGCACTGGGAACATAGCTGGAAAAATATGTTGGGGATTTTGGGGCATAAACAAATGTTTCCTAATCTGGACTGCAACTCTGTCAGGCATGTACCGACAAGCAGATGTTGATTGGAGCTGAAAACCAGCAGGTTCTACTACAGTGTAACCTGTAAATCCACATCTTGACAGGCATGTTGTGGTACGCAGAGCTGTAGTCTCTGAGAAATAAGGTAACACAGGAATCAGATCATGGAATCAAATAGAGTGATTACCACTGCCTTTTTTGCTTTGTACAGACAAAGCAAGTAGGTAGTACTTCGTAGTCATTGTATTCTATGAGACTGTTTATATCACACTTGATTTTTTTGGAGTTTGCAGCCTTGGAGGATTAAATGATTTTGAAGACACAGGCCTTTTTTGTTGGTCTGTTTCTCCCCTATGTCCATTCCATCCTGTGATTGTCTCTTCCGTGACTGGACAAACACAGGCATATGTAACTCCAGGGGGCTCTGTTCCGTGCTCCCCACACCTTGTAGGGAACCACATATAAGAGGAAGAAGAACTAAGAGTACTGGGGTCAGAGCTGGAGCAAGGCTTCTCAGCAGGGCTGGCAAGACTGAATTTTGCTGCCTCAGCTGTGAGAGCTTAGGATCAGGCTCAGTGACCTTGGAACTGTCAGAGGTTAGAAGGTGGGGAAAGACTGCAGCTGCCAGAAGGGAGCTGCTTTTCCAACCTGGACTGCAGCAGTAGCCCTGGTTTCGGGGGACTTGAGGGACCCTGACTACTGTTGTTGTTGTTGTAGTCAGCTGCTGCTTCTGTCCCTTGAAATACAGGAACCTTGATTTATCTGGAAGAGCCTTAAAATATCGGGAAGAATCTGCAGCAATACAGTTGAGCCTGGTGCTTGTGCTCTGCTTGTGTGCTTCTGGCAACGCGAAACTTACATTTTCAGGGATTTCTAGCGTGTTCGTAGGTAGAAAATGCCAACAGCCCAGCTCCGTGGGCTGCACTGACCTGTGCTTTTCAAGTAGATTATCCCTACGTGGTTCTCAGCAGCACCTGTGGACTTGTGAGCCAAAGAAACCCAATTAAAATAACACCACACAGTTTGCATTGCGTGCAGCTGTGGCTCTTCCTGTGCCCAGGGCTGGTGCTTCTGACCAACAGTTGTTATTTTCTGTGGACCGGTTTCCCTCAGCACAGGCAGAGCGCTCAAGGGTGCTGCCTGTATCGGTAGTGAGGAATCTGCAGGATGCTGAGTGCCTGACTTGATCCCAAAGCTCGCTTTTGGGATAAGGAATGAGTTTCTTGAGGAGGTAATAGTGGGCAGTTTGGGATGAAGTGTGCCCTGTTTTATCTATTTTGAAAATAAACAGTCTAATCTCATAGGGAAGAGGTGAAATACTAATTTTTATTTCATCATGCAAACACGGCTCATACCAGTGTATCTGAGGAGTGTTATCGTTGCAGCCAACCCTGGAGGGTGGCTCTTTAGTGATGCAAATAGAGTTCTGATGGTTTGGGCTTTTCTCAGTGTAAGGAATAAAGCTGGGAGCAAGCATCGTCTTCCAGCGTTTCAGCTGCTTCGGTGCCAAGGATTAGACCAAACTTAACCTTCATCAGCAGTTTAATCTAATGGTGTGGTTGTGCAGCTGATTTAAATCAGCGCTGCACTGGGTTGCTCTTCTCCGCCCTGCAGCTGCGTGCTCTGTTCTGCTGCTGCTGCTGCTGCTGCTCCTCTCCCCTCGCTTGTTCCATGCACTTTGCTAAACCAGCAAAAACCCTCTCAGCAAAAGGGAGCAAATATTTTTGTGTTGGCTTAGAGAGCTGCATGATGAGGTCAGCAAGGTGGCAGGGCCAGCCCTGGAGTGATTCCATGAATTGGGTGAGCCACCCTAACAGCTCACTGCTGCTGGGAAGAGTGTTCCTGCACACAGGTGGTGTGGTGCCAATCCTGCGGATGTGGACCTCACCGACCTGTGAAGTCTCAGCTTTCCGTGTGGAGATTCCCAGAGGATTCCCTCTGACAGGCCTCGGTGACTTGCCCAAATTGCTAAGACAGCCAGTGGCAGAGCCAAGATCCCAAACTAACAGCAGAGGAACAAAAGCTCGCTCCTTTTATAGTTTAAATCAGAGTTTTATTTTGATTAATAGAAGCTAAAAGGGAACTCGATGCACTTTAGAATAATGGTACTTGGAAAGCAACATCCTGGACTAAGATCTTTTTTTTCGAAGCACCTTTTGTTCGGGTAGAGGTACAGCGGAAAACCACAAAACGGAGCCTTTTAGGCGGTGGGAAGGGATGCAGTTCTCCTGAACTTCCACTGGGCTCCTCTGCTGCTACAGTCAAGAGAAGCACCAATTAAATGCTTCCTGGTCTGAACCGAGCTGGTTTCCAGTCGAGATTCCAGCCTGTGGACTCGGTATTGTTTCTGTCCAGAGGTCTGTATTACCAAAACTGACAGGTGTCACAGGGGTTATTCTGTTCTTAGCACTATTTTGAATTTTAAAAAATCCTGAAATATTAAAAATATCTGAGAAGAAAAGGTGTTTGTAAGATACTGGAAATCCTATTACGTGGCACCGTTCTGTTTTCCAGGCTGTCCAGATGATAGGCTATGGATGATATTGACGCTCAGAATCATACAATGACTATTGTGTTAGACTTATACAATGAATACAGCGCCCCACAGTTGAACCAGGTTTCTTTTCCTATTAATGTTTATTTTATGTCTAAGTGAAACGAGACCTCAGTTTTATATATTCTCTCTATATAAATATTTCTCTACTTTTTCAAGTGCTCATGAAAAATGTGACAAGATGGCCACCGAGGTCACAAATGTAAGCATAAATAGCTGCAATTTAACATCAGTAGTTAGCAAACAAGATACCCTCGAGGTAAAGAGGCTGATAAAAAGAGGGCAGCGATGCATTAAAGATGCATTATTTGGGGGTCTATGGATATAATTTAGGCTTCACAACAAGGTCAGACTGATTTAATTCTCTCTGCAAAGGTCAGTCCAAGGCCTGGCTGTACTAACCCCTGTGCTCTCCATCTGTCTGCACTCCAAGCCAGACACTTTCAATAGGTGATTGTGTGCTCATGACTGGATGAGAACACATTGAAATTACCTCCAGGTCTAGGCCTCCAAACGCGTTTACTCGGAGCCACCGCTGACCCTGGAGTAGCTGGTACCTCTGGAACTTTGCACTTGGCTGCAGCTTTGAAGTGCTGAGGAGAACTTCTGATATTGGTGTTTTCCTAATGCTGTAAGTGCCCGTGAGTATCGGCTTCATAAATGTGTTACCGCAGTGTCATAAACGCTTTATGCAGGTTTATTCTATGACCCTTGAAACGCGAGTTCTTTTCAGCACTGGCAAAAGTACAATAATATAAAGTAAAAAAACCCCAAACCATTCCAGTATTCACTTTCTCCAAAATGAGGAAAAATGAAGAAACCGGTGTTTGTGGACATCTTTATTTAATAGTCCAGGTTTTTAAAAAATCTTCCTCCATAAGCAAGGGATTCTTTAAAAATAATTGACAGGACAAAATAAATATGCCATGTCCCAGTATCTGTTAGTCATTTTCTTGCTGCTTTTTTCACTTGATGCTAAACGTTTCTGAATTCTCTTTTCATTTTAAGTAGGAAACAGGTTTATTAATCTGAATGCAACAACTAGAGAAAATGAGGCCAGTGAATGATTTGAGTTTTCAATGGATATTTAGCTCACTGAAATACTCACACACAGCAAACAGCACTTGCTTTCTTAAAAAAAAAAAANAAAAACACCTTTTTTTTTAAAAAAAAAAAAAAAAAAAAAAAGAAGACATGTAAGATAGTGGAAGGTACACTTAATCTTAAAAATATAAGAGACCTTATTTTTACCTATATGATTTGGACTAAAAGGAGGATATGAACAGATACTGCTTTCATTGTAGGCCAAAATGTAAAGGTAAAATGATAAAAAATGGCATGAAATAATTGATATGCTATGCTAACAACCAAACCAAACCAAAAAAACCCTCCACACAGTGCTCTTTCTCGAGTACTGTAAGTATTCCTTGGGTACAATACTTACGTACATCTGGCTTCAGTGCTTATTTTACATTTGTGCAGTAAACAGTTTCAAAAGGGAAAAGATGGGTGAATCTGGTTGGGAACCAACAAAATTAAAATCAGGAATTCAGACCTTAGGATTCAACGCTCCACAAAGTATCTCATCCTGCATTGCTCGAGCCTGCCTACTGTAAAGTCACCTAAAAAGACAACTGCAAGAACAATAATACAGACTGTAACAGAGTAAATTAAAGGCAGATTTTCAGATTTCTGCCTGTCTTCCTCAGGTTAAATAAGTCCCTGGTAAACAAATTCTGATCTTAAATGATAAAGACTTTTTGATCCAAGTATCTTACGAAATCAGTTCTTGCTCTTGTGCACGATGCGTGCTGATGAATCAGAGATAGTATTTGGCTCTGGAGGCTGTTTCAGTGGCCCTGCTTTTCTAAGTTTGAAGAAGGCAGAGAGAGAATCTGTGCAGGGATCACAAAAAAAAAAAAAGGTGGTAAATTGTAAAATCCTTTCTTTGATTTCTTTTAGAACATGTGATACCTGACCCCATGCCCCCATGCACACACTTCCATTTCTGGTGGCCAGCTCACCTTTTCACTAGGTCCAAGGGTTGCTGGAACACCTCTTCTGCTGGAAGGTGTGCAGGTGTGCTTGGATTAGCCACAGGGAATCATTGGAGGGTGAGTGGTAGAGGAAGTCACCCTCCTGTGATACAAACTCACAGCCTGTGTGGGTCCTAACTCCTGCTCTCTGAAGGGGCTGGGCTCTGAACTTGGGCTCTTTTCACTGAGTGGGTATTTTTATAGTTGTTACTATTTGTGGTATTGTATTAGGAGTATTAAGGTATTCATTACACCAACTTTGTTTGCTTTAAAATACTTTGTGGGTGAGCTTTTATTGCTCAGGAATGACGCCAGATGGACAGTCCTGAGGAGCAAAGTCCTCATGCTATCTGCAGGTCATGGCACAAGCAGTGGCACATTAAGTTCTTCCTCTTCTGTCTTCCTCCACCACCAGCCTGACAATTCAGGAGGAAAAGGGCACCCCAGAGGCTGTGGTGCCTCTCCACAGAAACCAACATAAGGCCCACCTGTTGAGGTGGCAGATTTGAGACACATTCGTGCACCTCCATGGGGCCTTTCCCAGAGGCTGCCTGGGATCTGGCTGTTTACAGCCTCTTGAAGCATCCTTCCTGGAAGCTGGGGCAATTTTTGAAGCAGTTGCTGTCTGTTGCATGAATCCATACTGAACAGGCTTTACCGTATTTCTGTCTCCAGCACCTGGAGCTGTGATGTACCTTTTTGAATCAGTTTTATCGCCACAGTTAGGGAAGGGGCACAGTTTCCAACAGGGATTGAACCGGTAACGTCCATCCTTGTGTCAATAATGGAAGTCATTCTTACAGAACAAAATAACCTGTTGTGCCTAGTGGTTCCTTAGGGCAACTCCCTGTCCTTTGTTTGCATCTCACTTGGAGCGCTGCTTATCACTTTCCAACCTAAAATCTGTCTGGCTTCTTGCTTACCTGAAAAACTGAGCCCAGGGTGGGCAGAAAAAGCCACCAACCCTGTCAGGGCTCTGGAGATGTGCTCATCTGCCTGGCTGACACTGTTTTCCAGAAAGCCTTTGTACAATCTGGCTCTTAGGCTAGGATGGCTTAGACTTAGAGTGGAAACCCTTAGTATGACAATATTGACAACTTCCACCCTTGGGTGGTGTTCTGCTGTGGCAACTTCTTCACCAGGGAAGGACCACTTAAAGTACAGCGCTGCTTCTTGTGCTTTGCTTATGTTCTGCACGCTCAAAAAGGAAAGCAAATAGCAAATCTGAAAGTCTCATAAAAACATCTGATTTTCCTCCTCGAAGCAGTGAGTGCTGATCTGACCTCACACTGCACTCTCAGGGGCCACAGGAGTTTAAGGGTTCAGGCCCACCTGGTCTCCAAGCACACATTTTGCCCTCTGAAACAGAAAAATCCAGTGCCACAAAAATGGGCAGCTGCTTCTTGATTGTGAGCTCGTTGCATTTTTTCACGTGTGAGACATGACATGCTCTGTCAAGCCACTGTATTCAAACTTCCCCTAATATATTTCATTTTTATTAGCGACAGAGGACAGGTGATTTGAATCTTAATCCTAGGGGGTGATGTGTGTGTGAGGTGTAGAACACCTAGGCGTGCGCTGTGGTGCAGCTATTGCAACCAGCTCACACGCTTTGCATATCAATCTCGAGGCTTTTGCTATGCCCAGCTTTTCTAGGGGCACTTGGTGGAAATTAAAATATGAAGGGTGCAGGCCACTTTACATCACTGTATTTCCCTTTCCTATTGTTAAGTTTTTGATTACTCGTTTCCCTTACTGTGTGTTTATACTCCTGCCAAGTTCCAAGGGAGCAGAAAAGCTGCTCCTTGTATTATTATTAAGTGATGCTTTCGACAAGTCAGGCTTTCAGAGAGGAGAAAGCATCAGGCAGGCAGGTGAAGACAATTTCTGCATTGCAGAGTTACTGTCTTACATGTGCTTGTCCTGTGGGATGGAACTTAACAATTCACAGCTCTCCTGTCCTCATGCTCCTTGCGAAACTCACTCCAAGCCAAGGTCTTCCAGTTTGCCTCCATTTGGTTTGAATGGCTCCCTGACTCCAGGAACTCTCTCCCTTCCAATCCACAGGTGGTAGGAGCAGTGTTTGGGGCAGGATAGCTTGAGCTGCTGTTAGGCAAGAAACGGGACAAACAGGTTAAAAAAAGTCTGCCTTCCCAGGTGTTAAAGCTGAAGGAGAGCAAAGAAATCATCCCAGCTAAGCAGAAAACAAAAAGATGTTATTTTTTCCTTTCCACTGTAGCGTTTGTGTGGAGCAGCAGCTGCCAGCACGAATGGTTCCCTAAGTGCTCGCAGGGAGTCCTGCTCCCAGCAGAGACCAGGGCAGGCACTGCCCTGCTGTGGGGCCTTTCTCCTGAGACAGGCAGAGGCCTCCCCGTGCTCTGAGCCGAGTTCACGGCCTTGCCCCCACAGCTCTGGGGAAGGTCACTGTGTTTGCAGGCGCTGGAGGCATGTGCTTTTGGCGCTGGGAAAGCTCAACACCAGAGGAAGCAGTCCCAAGTGCTTCCTCAGGTTTTCCCTGAAAAAAGGGGGCAGGGGCAGGGAGAGGACAAAGACGAATTTCTCTTGCGATGGACACGAGTGATGCAAAGCTCTACATGAAAGCCGTGTAACATAAACCCTTCCCTCTTCCCCTCCCACACAGGGAACCAGAACAAGTTGTGCACGCTGCTTTACCTGTATTTTGATGTCTCAAGGCACGCACAGACCTCAGGCTAGCTCTGTGTCAGGGATGGCTTCCATGTGGGCAGCAGCATCAAACTTTTAATCCCTGAAATGAAAAAGGCCATCTTACCTGACAGGGGGAAAAAAATACCTTGGGACATTTGCGGAGAGTTAAAAGAAACAGTGTGTAACAGTGTGGACAAAGTCCTGACCTGAAGCGCGATGAACTGCACTAACGCCTTTGGTACAGCTACAAGTTTATAGTGTTCTGGAGTGTTGTTTATGTTACTGTAAAAAAAGGTGAGAAAATATATTCAGTTACTTTCTGTTTCTCCCCATTGAGCAGATGGCAATTCATAGCTCAAACTGTTTTTTAAGCCATTTCACATTTTACTAATAAGTACAATATGCTTTTCAACAACAAGCCGTGCTCAGGCACTTCTGCAGAGGTTATGTGGTTGCACAGGTAGCTCAGAAATCAGAGACTTTATGAATCCTGTTGCACTGTAGTGGCAAGGATTTTCTGGTAATGTCTCACGTGGTGGAAAACACAAGCTGAAACCTCTCCCGCTTCTTGTTTCAAATTATTTCTAATTTTGCAGGCCACAAATGATAGTGTGCTTACCTGACCGCCTCGGTCTGAGATTGTTTCTACCAACTATGTTCCTGGTAGAACAAACCACACTTTTTAAGGAGCTGAATATTCTTTACATTTTAAGTGTATAATAATAGGTGGAGATGGCCATTGGGAAAAGCGAGAAAACATTGAGCAGTTCTGTTCCAGGAAGTTTTGGTGCTTTAGAATGAAAGCTGTTAATATTGCACACATTGGAAAATTCTCACCATTACATCCGTGGTTTTCTCAAAACCTGTTAAATTATATGAGTGCAGAAATAAGGAAGAGTGGGTTTTATTATTAATTGACACTCATTTTTAGCTGGCATGTGGTGGCAGGTCCTCTAAACAAATCCGAGGCACAGATTAGAGCTGAAAGTTTTGGAAATGTTCTAAATCTTTGTAGTATTGCAGAGAGGAAGTGTAATATTAAACTGACAAATTGAATATATCTATTTTTTTTCAATGTAATTCACAGTTTCTTCCTATTATTTTTTACTACCCATGGAGATAAAGCAAAACAAATTCCTCAAAACAGAGAGGAATATATTTCCAGATACCTTTTCCTATTCAGTAATATATCTCTCTCATACATATGTACTGTCAAATATCTATCCATTCCTTTTCCACACCGCGTCTCCAGCCAGAAGTGTTGGCTATGCAAATATTGCAGAACCGACTCTTAACATATGTGCTGTGTGCCTGGCTACAGCTACACGGGAAACTCTAGGTAATAATTAGAGTCTGCATATATTATCTTGCAATTATAATTTTACATAATCGGTTATGTAATCTCAAGGCTGGTATGCGGTGAGAAACTGTGGTTACGTCAGAATTCTTCGGCAGAAAAATAAAATTATTGATTGTAAGTGCACGTCCTAGCGAGGAAGGAGCGCAGAGGGATGGCGCAGCACGGAGCGTCTCGGCGGTGGAAGCCACGCCGGCTCTCGCTAAGGCGGGACTCGCCCCCCAGGAGCGAGCAGGGGCAGCCCGGCGGCTCCGGCGGGGGGGGGACCGGGGAAGGGGACAAGAAAAAGAAGTGGGAAGGTGACAAAGTGGCGAGCGCTGATTTATTGTAGGAGCCTGTGCTCGTTCCTAGCTGCTGAAACGCTCCCGGAGAGGAGCGGGATGCGGAGCTGGGGCCGCGGGCGCGGGTCCGCTGCGAGCCGCGGATCGAGCCGAGCCCGTTCGCCCCTTCCCTCGGGGGCTACGACAGCGACATCCAATAACCCCTGCCCGAGCCGCTGCCACCGCCCGAAAGGGCCGGGGGTGTGCGGGGGAAGCCCCCGAAAAAAAATAAAATAACCCAGGCACGCAGGGAAAACAACGGGAGTGATAAATAAACCACAAAGTGAATCAGATGAAATCGCCAGGCGTTCACTCCCGATAAACAGCAAGCTTTATAATATCCAGGTGTTGGGGAAAGCTGTTGTCTTATAGTTTATAAATCCCTGCTGGTGGGAGGGAGGGTGAGAATCTTTGGAGGTGAATGAAATATCAAATCACGAGGCTGTATGTAGATTTATGATTGCATAAGAGGCTCAATCATTTCCATATATTGAAATGTGCTGTCCTTTCCACGACTGCCCAGCCCTTGGAGGGAGAGAGACGCTCGATTCCGCCTTGATCAATGCTGACTGTGAAGCAAGGAGGAGGAGAAGGGGGGGACCAGGCTGGCACCAGATGGAGCAGGGTCTAGGGAAAGGTCAAGGTTAGCTCAGGCTGCTATTGAATCGGTTGCAGCCTCACAGATAGATCTCTGCCTCCGAGGCACCCACTGGGGCTTCTCAGAATCAAATCTAATAGAAAAGGCAGTCACAGAATGAAATCGCTTCATCTGAATGCTAAAATTGTTATTAGGCTACATTAGAGAGATACCGGGCACATGATTACCAAAAAAGGAAGCATGCCTAGCAGTTTGTGACTGAAATAAAAGCTGTGAATATGTTGATACCATCGGCAATGTGCAAAGATAATAGATAACAGGAGAGAGGGGCAGGGAGAGACGCGCGTGTGTAACGAACAGATTAACATATTGATGCGGATGTGTGTATCCGTATAAAATTATCCGTGTGCGTCGCCGTGTCTGCGCCGGGGTGTGTTTGTACGTACGCAGAGAGGAACGCTTGGATTCCTGCGTGTCCTGCGTGGGCCGTGGTCCTCGGCACTCCCAGGACATTTGTTAATTGATTTGGACCGCAGTTACAGGCCGAGAAGCGGGAGCCAACTCGGAGGAAAGATTTGGTGGCGGCTCCTTGCAGGACCCGACTTGTGTTGCGGTGGTTGCCGTCACTTTGATTTTTGGTTTTAAGTCTTCCTGGAGGCACAGGGCTCAGACATTGTTCAAGGCTGCTCATTTTCTGGCTCATCTCAGACAAAACTCTGAGGAAATGTCATTAGGTCCACACACATGTGAAGACACCCCACATCCCAGACACAGGAGCATGACGTGAGCGCACACATACGTGTTTGGAGCAGCGGTGCTGTCAGCTGGCTTGCAGAGATCAAAGTGAGGCTCTTCCCAGTTACCAGCTCCTCCACGTTACCAATTCCTTAACCTACAGCACAGCCGTATCTTAAAGAAGGATTTAGTCTTGTAAAATAAATGCTGGCTACACTAGATTAAACATGATGACTGCACTCTAAGGGTTAATAAATTTAGAATTAACAGATCATCCCAGCTTGATACAGCTACTATAGATGATTTAATATGCAGCCTAAGCAGGTTGACAGTCAGCTCACAGATGCAGATAAGATCAAACAGTCTCTTGATTCAATAGATTGAATGGTTGTACTGAGTGTCTGGAAGGTGAGTGACAGTACGTATATGGCAGGGGTTCTGGTAAAGAAGGGCTTCGATTCCCCACTGCTGTGCACTGTACTGGTTTTCCTTTTCTAGCAGTCAACCTTTTTCAGCAATCAAACCTGGAGTTAACATGAAAAAAAAATGTCTCAAATATAGTTCAGGAGAGTTATTTGAAGTTTTCAGTAATGAAAAGCTCCATGCTTTAATAGTAATCACCATTACTATCGCTAGTCTGCACTTCAGATTCCTTTTCCATGGACAAGGCCATCGCCACCCACTCCATCCCACAGGGAGTCTCAGCTGTCCACAGGCTCTGTCTGTCTATCCACACCAGTCCTCTTCCCTGGCAGACCTAAATCCACAGGAAAGAGCTATTTTGGAGGCCGAACAAGGACACCTTGCCCCAGACAGCCCCTGGGACTTGGTGAGTGCAGCCTTATCCTAATGTGATTCGCTGTCCAGAGGCTTTGGCTGCAGGAAACCTCAGTGGATGCAGAGTGACAAAGACAATTCCCCCGGAATGGAGCTTCTTTCTCAGCTCTTTTGCTTAAAAGTTAATGTCTGTAGTAACTCTTCTGTGGTTTATGTTTTCCTTTTTTGCTCTCCTGTCCTATTTAAACGGGAATGTAAAACAGTCCTCATGGAGGCTGGTGAGCAATGGGATGACAGAGTGGTCTCTAACAATTTTATTATTTGATGAAGAGTAAAAGCTCCACCTGAACCATTAGATTTTACTATATGAATATGTTTCCAGGCAATTTTAAAAATGCATATTATGTATTCAATAGACAGTCACAGGTCTGAATTGTGTCTTATTGTATTATATGGGGCCACCACCATACTGATAGGGATATTTGTACTGAAGCTGCTGCACATCTGAATGCTTATAAATTAGCTGTATTGTTTACTTTGGTGGGGTTTTAAAATACTCCCATGGTTTAGACGAATGCCCTGCAGAAGGTTGGTGTGATGAGCAGTGCTGCTTTGAATCTGCCAGCAGAGCAAACCCAGAACCCACCTGGGATCTCTGTTTCTTTGTGACTTTTTTTTTAAATGGGTTCATATACTTTTGCAAATGCTTACCTGTGAATTCTGGTTTCATTTTAATTTAGAAACCAGTGGCTCCCTTTCCATCCCTCAAATGCTGAGCTAGAAAAGAGAGGGCCTGGGTGTGTGCTTTGGATACAGATCCACATGTGAGCATCCACAGATTTTCCTGAACAAGTCTGCAATGCCACACAGGGATGAGCCAGTCTTTTTCCTACTCCATGCCTAGGAGCACCTCTCAGGTGGGCTGATAGAGGCACGAAAATCTTCATCTTGTAATTAGAGAGAAGCGATATCCAATTGCCAGCACTTCTCAGGGCGAAGGAAGAACACTCAGATATCCCTTGCAAAAGAAGTGCCCAAGCGGAAGAGCCCACGAACACCCTGAAGAAGGCCGTGCGAGCCAGCGTGAAGGCTGCGAGGGACTCGGAGGAGCGCTATCCTTGCCGCCGAGCCCTGCTCCGGGGGCCCCGCGGGGTCGGGGGGACTCGGGCGCGGAGGGACCGCCGGGCCCCCCGGATGCCCCCGCGGCGGCGGTGCCGCTTCCCAAGGCGGAACCAGCGAAACCAGTTATCTGGCAGCAATTTGCATATTGATGGTGCCTCCTGCCGTTCTCCCTGATTGCTTTACAGGAAGGAAAGGTAACAGGAAAATATAGAACCCTCTCTCAAAAATGGCAATGAGGCTCCTACGTGCACGGGGGCTCTGATGGAAGAGTAAAGCCTGGTAAAGCCCATGGCAGGGAATTTGTTTGCCAAACTGATTTTTGTCTTAGAATTTGAAAGCGGTTGTGTGTTTCTTTCTTTTTTTTTCTTTTTCTTTTTTTTTTTTTTTTTTAAGTTCTGAGGCTTAAAATGTGAGATCTGTGCTTCTGTGCTGGAGACGAGCACTGATCACTTCAGGGAAAAATAATTAGCCTCGTCATATTCACTGAATGTGTAAGTCTAAGGAGGAGGCAATCCTTGGAGATTGGGAAAGGCATTGAATAGACACTTTAAAAGTACAGTGGCACGGTACATATATTTTTTAGTCCCACTCATAAGCAATGCACAGATGTGCAGTATGGCATTGAATATAAGAGCTAATTTGGGCTCTATTAATAGAGCATAGTTTCACTTTTATTGGCTCTGAGTACAGTGGCTGCCTAAGACACACCTATTGTGAGGCACTTTTGGCTTTCCTCGTAGGAACAGCCACAGCTGTGTCCTCGTACATCCCTAAGTGTTCAGATTCCTTCCGTTCTGGGCAGCATCAACCAGGGTGCCAGGAGCCTGTAGCTTGTCTCACCCCTGTGCTGAGGGGATGTTCAGGACTGTTCAGGAGGAGATGGCTGCGGATCACATTGCTCCAGCCACATCTAGACCAAACTTCTCCCTGCTGCCTATGGGGGATAGCACTTACAGACTGGTGCTCTGCTATGGCCTGGATTCACCCTGTGGATATCTATAGCACCCAAATGTCTGAGGGAGGTGTGTGTCAGCACAGACAGTCCATGGAGCTCTCTCTCTCCATGTGTTTACATCCATTTCTCTCTCTCTAGGCTCTCAGATACTGTGAAGCTAAATACGATAGGGCAAATTACAGTCTAAATTGTGAATGCATTAATTTCAGTATGGTAATATCAAACATTGTACTTATTTCTGATTTCTGTATTTAATTTCCCCTGCTTTTTTAAATGCTGGGGAATAGTTGCTCAGTGAACAATAGCATTAGTATAATAACTCCCCCCAACCCCAGCATTCATACTTAATGCACATCAGCTTTCTATGTAATACCATACAATATACTTGCATGTTATTTTAATTGAGTGAAATCTTATTCATACTGGTGGGAGAAGGCATTCTTTTCACTGCAGCCAGGATTCATACTGCACTGACAGAATTATATGTGCTGACAATAACAAATGGTGGCAAAACTATCCAAACTGCTCAAAGAGGTGGGCTCTTATCACAGGTCATTCACCACCACTCCTGCTCCCTCTCAGCACTGTCTTTCTGAGCAGCTTTGGGCTATATAATAATTTATTCTTCTGACTACAGAGAGTTGCATTAAAATATTATTGTAAGCATTTTAACAATTAAGCTGAAATTTTGCATGGAATAAATACGGCAAAGGAGAAAACCCACAGTAAAGCTGTCCTTATTTTTAAGCACAGAGAAAGGACTCTGCTCGCTCAACTATTAATTATTTTTCATCTAGATCCTCACACAAACTATGTCATGTTCTGCAAAGCAGGCGCATTTCTTCTTGGCTGAAGCTAAAAGCTAAACCTAAATGTCACCTGAAATAGTAATATAAAATGAATATAGAGAATGATGATTGTGTGTGTTAGATTTCAGTTCAATGCATTCTAAGTGACTAAAAGTTGAAGCTCTAAAAAGCAATGTGAGTTATTTACAGAAGATGTTAAGGCACCAATCTAACAGCATGCTTGAGTACATGCTTACTTTAAGCATGTAAGTACAGCTGATGTGCCCAAAGATAAATATGTGCTTAAGAATTTTGCAGTACCCAAGGCCAAGTAGATTCCTCTGGCAGGGGTTATATCAAGCAGAGTTAGAGGAGGAAAATCCCTTTTTATTGCACTGTCCTTTCTACTGTCCCTCACACCAAGCATGCTAGGAAGGAGGGAATGCATTCAGCAGCAGATAAGTAAACAACTAAATCTTTCTTCATCTTGTTTAGCAAAACTAATTTCTCAATGGAAATAATTTCGTTTCAATTGCTGATGTTTGGTTTCTCAGATTAGTGAGTTATTTTTGTTATTCTACTTTTTAACACTTATTTGAGGTGTAGCTGGATGTATTTTTCAAGACAAAACATCTGCCTTTCCCTGCCTGCCACGTCCAGTGTAGGGCATTCCAGATTTCCCCATGGGGAGAGTTTGATCCCCTTGGATCTAATCTTGCACAGAAGTGCACTTATCAGCTCAAGTCAGAACAGGAATTGAAAAAGCTGTTTGTGTCAATGATCTGTCTTCCCTACTGCTCATAGGCTTGGACACAGTGACCTGCTTAGATGCACGGCTTGGGATCTCAGCAGTGACTCAAAAGGACCAACTTGTGCCATCTTGGGTTCCTGTGAGGCAAGGCAGAGTAGTTCTGATGAACGGGGGATTTGGATGTGTGGAACATCTTGCCGAGGAGAACCTGGCTTCTCAAAGTGCTTTGTTTTGGAACGGCTTGCGCACAACACAGCCCTGCACTGAGAGAGCCCAGGCTGCAGCCTGGCTTGGTCAAAACTCTTCTGAAACAGGTGGAGATGCTGCTCTTGAGTTCAGGTGTAACTGTGTGGGGAGGTGGGCATGGAAACTGTGGGATCCAGTTCTACGAGAGCAATCCATTCACAGCTTGTGGCTCACCTTTCTGGCCCTGGGCTGGGCTTTGTTTGCTGTAGGGTCAAGGAAAATCTCAAGTCTGCGTCTAAACCAGACACACACTCTTTGTCTTAGTGTGATTTGAGGTGATAAAAACTACCTTTTGGAAGTTAAAGGCTAGAGAAAAATAGGGAGCGTTTATCAGCAAAATCCTTTGTAACACAAAGCAATATTTAAACTCAGGCTCAATATTCAAATCTGAATGGCTCATCCCTTTCTAAGTGATGCCAGCACACAGGTAGGACCCATTTCCACACTTTTCCGGGGGGAAGATAAAGCCCAGGAAGATTAAAAGATTCCAAGAAACTGTTAGCAAAGATATTTATTAATGTTCTCTTTATCTTACACATTTAGGACCTTCTTTGGAGATAACTAATAGTGTCATTTCTTGTTCCTGGCCTCTTCTCAATGTATAGGAACACGCAGGTGGGTCAGGGTGGCAGGTGTGCCCCGTGAAATCCTCTGGGTAGCTGTAGCTTTACCTTGGGTATCTATACATATTCCATTGAGTATGGAGCTTCAGAAGAGCTAGAAGTACCAAATTCATACCCTAGATGTCAGTAAAAGAAAAAAACATTAAAACCCATTAAAAATCATTTTATAAAAGTCTGTGAATCAAGCAATGGGTTAGCCAATTATTCATAAGATAATTCCCTATATGGACGGACAGTTGGAATCCCAAGTTTCAGCTCAATCAAATTTACACAGCCCGAGTTATAACCTCTTCAAGATGGGGATTGTAACAGGAGCACTGACAGACCATAACTACTGTGCCTCTTTAGTAACAAAAGCTCAACTACCTCACTCGTGCCGTGGCTGCTGGTGCTGCAATAATTAAGACTGTATGGATTTGCATTATAGGTCAGGTTCTGGGAGGTTTTACATGCACATAGTTTAAATCATGTTGGCTTGAAATGTAGCATAGAAACGCTCAGGGCAGGTTACGTGTTTACTTATAAAAAGATTTAAAAAATATTAAACCTACAATATGACAAATAACTAAGTAAGTAGTGCAAACTAAACCCAGATTGGCTGAAATCAAACATTTGATTAAAAATGAGATTTTTACTAATGCCTTCCTCTGCCTGCCCACACACAAGCAAAACTCTTTGTGTGCTTCAGGGGAGGGTTTTTGCCATTTCAAAGTCTTTTCCCTGAGCACTTTGTGCCATTTATTTTATAGTCATCCCCAGAAAGCCCAGTCAAGGTTCAGGGCTCCATCATGCTAGGTGCTGTGCAAGCAGAGGCAGGCTGAAATCCCAGACCTTGCTGAAACCCATGGAAAAAAGACTCCCCAAGTTCAGGGTTTTATTCCAGGTCCTGCCTAGGGCGAGCCGATAACGAAATCTTTCTGTCACCTGGCGCTCAGATGTCTGTGATCCTGCACGGACTCGCTGCTGTGTGTGCTATGCTTGCTAGTAAGAGCTTGCAAAATCGGAGTTTATTTTGAGCCTTTATTAAAAAGGGGGGAAAAAAAAAAAAGGAGAAAAGGCAAAGCAGCGTGCCCAAGTTTCTCCTGCGGGAATACTAATGCACGTACTATTTCTAGAACGTGCAAGTCCTCTGCTCATTCACGGGAGTCAGCCTGGTGTGATAAGAGTTCCACCCACGTTGCCTCCGCCTGATTGAGACTATCAAGACGGTGTCGGAAAGCACCCCGTGCGATCTGCCGTTATATAATGCAGCCCAGCTCCGGGGAACTGGCAGAGTTTTGGAATTTGTGTTTGGTCCTAATGTTCTGTAATGTTGGCAAGTGAGATCCCTGCTCTGAGTGAGTGACAGTTGGAGCTTCGAAGCAGGAACATTTGCCCACCAAAGTTGCTGAACTCACCCACTGCCAAGTCTGTCACTGAATTAGCAGATAGGCAGGGACAGCAGTATGTGGTATGAACTGTGTCACGCTCCTTTGCACCTTCGGGTCCCAGTCCTGTGTGCCTGCCTATAAGATGGAGGAAGGCCACACTTCTCAATGTTAGACAGTTTTGTGTCCCTTTCTACAGCAACCTCTAAATACCTCACGTGCTTGAATGTAGGGAGGACCATGCTGTTTCTCAGGCAGAGAGCTGAGGCATGAGGAAAGGGACAGATACATTTTGGTAGATTTAAATCTTAGACTAATTTTTACAGCGTGAATGTTCTCACCCGGGCACTCTGTCCTGCTGCTGCAGGTTGCTGCCATTGCTGTGGGACAGGGATGGGTTCCCACCTCTGCCCTCAGCTGCTCCAAGGCACTCCAGCTCCAGCTGGTGTCTCAGGGCTCTGGT
This sequence comes from Gymnorhina tibicen, assembly GCA_013399875.1. Taxonomy (NCBI): domain Eukaryota; kingdom Metazoa; phylum Chordata; class Aves; order Passeriformes; family Artamidae; genus Gymnorhina; species Gymnorhina tibicen. The sequence goes on from VXAZ01006597.1 coordinate 1,130,730, forward strand.
TCACATGGGACAGGTTGAGGCGGGATGGGCACTCAGGCAATGAGACAGACCCTTCTCTAAGGTTAGCTTCCCCTTGGAGGCAGCCTGAAACCCACCATGGCTCTGATTTCAGCGTGTACCTCAGTTTGCTGAGGTGTAAGGCCACATTTCCTCCAGCTGACTTTGCTCTGGGGCTCGGAGCCTGTAGCCAAAGAGCAGCTGATAACATGGCCAGGGTGACAACAGCTCCAAACGCTGCAGCAGGACTGCGAGGCATCCCCTGCAGCTTGGGCAAAGAACAGTTGCGGAGGACCAGGAGGTGACATAAGTTTGTGTCAATCCACAGAAAATGATCACTTGGTCATCTTCTGTGCTGGCCTGGGTTTGTTTTCACCTGCCCTTACTGCGTTTCTGAGTGTTAGCAGTCAGCATGAGGGCATTTCTCACTGTGTTTACCTGCCACTTGCACTGGGTTGTTGGTAAAACCCAGCAAGGGACGCCAGCGTGCAAGAGGTACAGACAGGGCTAGAGATGCTCGGTGTGTCGCAGAGGTGCTGTGAGGGTGGAAGCAGAGATGCAGGAGGTGCAGCTTGTGGGGTGCAGCGGGGCAGTGATGGGGTGCAGCGCCCTTGCTCCACAGCTCTCCTGGGGTGCTCCCAGCCCCAGCTGTGCCCCCTGGCCCTGCCTTTGCCGCCGGTGCCGGGGCGAGCTCGGAGGCAGCTCACCCCCCTGCGCCCGGATGCGCCGGGGACCGTCCCCGTGGGGCTGACCCTGCTGCCACCATCAGCCTCTCCCGCAGCGCCGGGGGCCATCCGACCCCCCCTTTCCGCGGGGTGTCCGAGCCCAGGACACTGCCGGGGGGACCCGGCGGGGGGTACCGTGTCTCGGGGGGCTCAGCCCGGTCCTGCGGCCGGGGGCGGCCCCGCATCCCTCCCCATAGCGAAGGCAGCGCCCGGCGCTGGGCTGAGGCTGTAGCAAACTCCCTCGCAAGAGCTGTTTGTTGACCACATTCACGTTCAGAGCCCTGAAGCTAAAAGCACTTTACACCATAAAATAAAAGCACTGTCTTTTTTTCTAAAAGGTTACGTCTGGAGGCCACGCTGCTCATACTTCATACAGAAAACTACTGAAAGGGCTATGAAATCCTCTATGATTTACACTCCCTCTCAGTGCATTAGGATATAGATCTACTCGACTCTAAAAATACTGTGGAGTTTCTAACCGACGTGAATATATGTGCATTATTTCAGAAAGTCTGTTAGAAAACTTGTCAACACATTATAAAGCATAAACCAGGACTTGGCCATTAAATACAGAGATCAGAGACAAAATGTATACGGCAGGAAGTACCGAGAAAAGTCCCTCCATTCAAAAAAAAGTCTATTAGCTAAAAGTTTACACACAATATACACCTAAAGGTTTAGAGCGAGACCGTGGACCGCAATTACAAGGCATAAATGGAATCAGTAGGGGCTTCACAGTCCCCAGCACAGTTAGCTGGGCTGCCAGAAAATAATTTTAATATTGTCATAATTTATTACCCACCGAAAGCCACATCAAGGATTGTAAATACAGTCACTTTGTGTCCACGACTGCTCGTTAAATAGCCTCGTTCCCTTCCCCTAAAAATACAATGAAATAAAAACCCACCTGCATTATTAATCTGCGGTCATGCCGTGTTAAAAATGTCTTCTCACTCCTTTTCTTTCTTGAGGTTTGTTATCTCCCTCCAATCACATGACAATGCGAAGCGCTGGAGGGGGGGGGGGGACAGGAACGAGGGGGGGCCCAGCACTATTGCGATCAAATGCTAATATTAATAATTATCCAGCCAGGATGAAATATTATTTTTAAGGAGCGAGTTTCCATTTAATTCGAGGCATTTTTACGGTGCTGGAATTAAGGGCATGCTGATGGTAAGAACATCCTCGCTGCCATTCATGAAAGCATCTGTAAAATTAGCTCCTGACTGTAGGTTTTGAGATGCGGTCTGGGAAGTCACCTCTGGAATCTCAAACACGGCACGATAATGAAACAGATTTAGTTGTCACCAAGTGCTTAATTTGCTACGATTTTTAAAAAGGAAAATCAATGAAACGATGGCTGTGATTGGGAATAAGCACAGGTAGGTGTTCTGATGCAGGTTGGCTTTAGAGAGCGTAATGAATTGTAATTCAGAGGAGTGTTAACTGCGAACCGCAGAACCTTTCAGGGGTAATAAAGTCATTACTTTTTACATTGCAGCCACCTTCAAAAGCTTTATACGTGCCATTAGATATAAATCAAGCCCCATATATATATCTACATCTCCGGTACAGACACACGCCCGCGTTTCGCGCAGGGACATGTGCACGCCTGGCACAGCCAGCCCTGCGAGCGGCGTGAGCCCAGGAGCCGCCGCTGTTGTCACCTGCGGCTGGGTCCCCCCGCCACGTCCCGCATCTGCTCCCGCACCCTGCCCCGGCAGCCGCGGGGCGCATCCCCGTGCCTGTGGATAAAGGAGAGGAGCGGGGGCCGAGGGGGGGCTGAGCGGCGGCGGGCGGAGCCGGGGGGCGGCTGGCGGGAAGCTGAAACCATCCCACGGCGGAGCGGCTCGGCCCGGCCGCTGACAGCTCCGCCGGTGCGCGCTCGGGCTCGCCCCGCCAACAGGTCCCCGCCGAGCCCCGACTCCC